>VZSZ01004988.1:287913-371872 GCA_013398815.1 Ibidorhyncha struthersii | reverse complement strand
CTCAGATGAATTAGCTAGATAAAGCCAAAAGCTCAGAAATGCACACAACTTTCTGCTAGCGCTGATACCCCAGTGTAATTTGCATCACACAACGAAAGGAAAAGGAACAAGAAATAAAAATCAATTAATGTAGAGAGAACACTGAACTTCTATGCAATATGTAGCATTAAAACTATTTATTGCATTGTAGGACATCCTGCGTGCATTTGTTACTGAAAGAATTAATAAATAAAATAATTAATAAAGCTTGAGTACAGGCAGTACTTTAATATCAAGGGAGCCTCTCATAATTTCAGCATTTACATTATTGTCTTCTAATTATGCTTTTTAAAAAAATCATACAATAAGATCTTATGATTGTGCTTACAGTAAAATTTGTAAGTTAACTGGGAACAAAACATTATTTGTTTTTCTTTTAAATGAACAATGAGCAACATTCTGGGGAAATACAATATTGATTAACATTGGGGTTCTTTTTGATAAATGAAATCTCATCTTATAAAGATTGTGGTTTGAAATATAAAGAATGCTATCCCCCTATGGTCTGCAGCTCTGATGCTGCTGTCTTCATTAAGATAAATTGCAGCTTCTGTACATTATCAGCTTCTCCCAGTCAATTTGGAGATGCTAGGGCTCCACATGATCATGAGAAAGAGGCGAGTGCAAAAAGCAACATTTCTTTCCAGACTTGGATATAAAGCAATAAATAACACAAAGTGCATATATGGTTGATGATGATCCAAAAGACATTTCTGTTGAAGCCAGAGTTTTCTGAAAAATTGCAATTAACTTCCTCTGATCATATAATGATCTAAGAGAAAGTTTGAAAAGAAAACATAAATTCTTCATTGACAGCCCAGTTCAAAGGTATGAATATGGCACAAGGGACAGCAATTAGTGAACAGAGACACTATTATCCTCTGCAATCATTTCCAAACAAATGAAGAAAGAAGGCTGCAAAGCCATATGGTACATATATTATAAAGTAACCTGTTCCATTCTTTAGACTTACTATTACTGCTTTTGACACAGTTACAGGAAATAAAAAGCTACTGGAATGCAGACCGGGAAAATGTATTCCCAGAAGGCTTTGCAAAACTAGAGGCTGGAATCCGTGAGTGGAAACAGACTTTGCAAAGCAGTCTCCCATTCTCTGCAGCTTAGAGGATCTGCTCAAATGTAAAATACATTCTACAAATGTGGCCATATTTAGTAGCTGTGTTTTTAAGATACTTATGGAAAGAGGAAAAAAGAAAAAGACTTTAAAAAGGCAGGAGTCTCCTCATGGAGGACTGGAATGTAGACTGGCAAAGAACTGTTTTCAGAAGAGGAAGCACGAAGTCAAACAATTCATACTTAGTATGCAAAATTCAATTATTTTCTTTCACTATCATTCTTAAACACCGGTAACCTGAATCAAGTATGTTCTCGTTGGCAAAACTGATATTTTTTATCATCAGAGCTTTATTATTTTTGTTGTTCAGCCTAAGCACTGGGCAATGTTATCACTTTGAGTCTCCAGTAAATTTGCCTACCAGCAAACTAAAGTGGTATCTTTCCTCTCTTTTCCGAGACTCAGTGCCATAAAGATAGATTTGTATGATATTTCTAACATCTATGGCAAAAATATTAATACTAACAATAAGATGATTCTGGAAATTAACCTTTTATCAAACAAGTGTCATGTGCATAAAGAGAAAATCATGAAGCTCAGTGTTTAAAGTTACTTGGGTACTTAAGCACCCAAATATATGGGGAAAGAATATCTTCAACCAAAGTTTCATATATTGATTTTTCTAGAGTGCCTTTTCATATCTTTCACATATTGTACTACTTCACCAGCTATATTTATTTAGCTGGACATTTTAAAGTAATATTAAGTCCACTGAAAAAAAAAACTATGTCTGATAATGCCTTTGAATCACATTATTCATCTCATCTGCCAAGCTTTAGATATCTATTTCTTTTTTAGCAAAGCAAGTCATGGAAAATATATTGCTGACACTTGATACCCAAACAACATTATATAGAGACTTTTTTAATTTCTTAGAATTCCATTATGCAGGATTGCCTTTTCCTGGATTGGCCTGTACACAAGACAAATTCAAAGGACAGATAAAAGAGTTATTTTCTCAAAGATTTATTCTAAAACCCTTTTAAAATGACATAACATATACATTTCAAACCTATGTTTGTTGGTTTGAAGAGGCAGAACTTGGAAGAGCTCATTAAAGGGATTTATTTAGCCCCAGCATCATGTTAATACATATTAAAAATCTATGAGCCACAAACCAGGTAAAAATTGCTTTTATAACATTGAAGAGTATGTTGCATACATGCCCAGACACTTAAATCAATAATCCATTAGTTTATTTTTTTTTAATATGATTCTGCTTCAAGATATCTAACATCAGTCTAACATCCTTGCTCTGGAATGGTAATAATTAAACTACAATGAAAGTATACATACTATAAATGACAGAAAGATTGTGCAAAAAAAAAGTGATAGTTATACTTAATCTGCCAGTGACTTCAATTTCATTGCCTACTATGGGTAAAGTCTTGGCCTCACTGACGGCACTGTATCTAATACCAATGGATTTCATTCAGTGTTCTGAAGAAATTAGCAAAAATGCTTACATCTCGTCATAAATGTAGCCTAGAAATACTTAAGTCTTCATCAGTAAAACAACAATGGCCTGTGCATGCCACTACATTATTTGGTCTTTTGTAGTTTAGCTATATTGATAATACTAATAATTTATAATATTGATATTGATAACATTGATAATACAATAAAGTTTCCAAAAACTTGTCATCTTCGCAAAATTAAGGTTCTTTATATGGTCTCACACAGAAGCATATAGGCTTGTAAAAAGGTGGGTAATTTGCTGACTTATTGAAACACATCAGCAAATATTTATTTGAATTGTTTCAAAGGTATCAGTGCTCTGCTGAACAGTCACACATGGCTACACTGTGCTTAGAAGAACCAGTCCAAAACAGGAGCTACCTATATAAGGGCAGCTGTAGGATATTCTATAAACAGCTGTGTTGGCTGAAGAGAGCAATATTCAATGGTCAGTCCCAGCTCCACTTTATCACCCTCTGGTAGAGGCTTCTACTTACCAGGAAAGTGTTACTAAAGGTCTAATTTTCCCAGAACTGACCTGCTTTTTATGTCTGGAAATTCTGTCTCAGTACAAGCTATGGCCCTGCTGCTAATTACTATTTACTTCAGAAATAAAGGATCATGAGGTTGTTCTGACACAGAGAAAAATAGAGAGATGTTAAAATTTACTGTATGTATTTTCTATCTTGTCAAGCTGGCTCAACAAGCTAAATGAACTGTTTTGGTGTGATTACTGTACAGAAAGAGCTAACCTCTCCCCTTGAAATATAAAATTAAACAGTGAAATACTGACAAAAGGAACAGATCTCCAAGGTGTTATATCAATGATGTGGTCACATCCAGTTCTGCTGACACAGAAAATCACGAAAGGGGTTGCACCCCGAGCCCAAACCAAACTGGTTAAACACACAGTTGACCACCTGCTGGAAGGGTGGTGGTCTCGGCTAGCAGGGGACAACGAGCAGCGACAGGGCGTAAGATCTCCGAGATCATCTGCACCTGGAACAGGGGGTATGACGACAGACTGCCTTTTCCCTAACTGGCATCCCCAGCATCTTACTGGAAATCTGCCTGATACATGTTGATGCAAAAGGAAGGCAGGCCAGGCTCACTGTTACTTTGCAGTGATGGCTTGGGAAATGAGATCAAGATGATCACCTGCTGAATTTCAACACTGGTGTTTCTCTTTAGTCTGTCATCTCACATTCACTGCCTATGCTTCCAAGATCTCTGTGGTATCATAAATACACAGAGAAGTATTCAGAACATTAAAGCAAAGGTCCTGAAGATCCTACAGCTGAGTTCACGGAGGCCAGACAACAAAAATGGGAAGTTCAGTTACTAGAGGGTGAAAAGTGACAACATTAGCTTTCCTTAGGAAGATTGTAAAAAAGAACTGAGTTTAAAAAGAAGAGAGAAAACTGTATACTAGCAAAAAAATATGTTTTCTTCCCTCTCCATTTCACTGTATTTCCAAGAGACAGGGGTGGTAAGCAACAAAGGTAAGACAGGAAGGGGTAGGCAAAGAGAGCATTAATGAGAGATATTAAGGAACAGAAAAGGAAATGGAATGAAAAGAAGGTGTGGGCCAAAGCAAACTCTGGTTTGTGCAGCATGTTGAAGGTAAAAACAAGGAGAATGATGTGGAGAGTAGGTGGGAAGTCAATAAATGGGTTCAAGATGCTGAAAGGAAAAGTATTTAGAATAGAAGATTATGGTGATGATTTTGGCAACAACACCTGAGACTGGAGCGGGAAAGAATCTAGCCAGGGGAAGGCAAGAGTTGTCAAGGAGATGATGAGGATGAAGCAACAACACAGTAAAACTAAAGACAGTAACAGGACTAAGTTGCCATCACACTGGCCAGATTTGAATCTACTTTGCTGGGATGTATCCTTTGGCTTCTGTGGCTAATGTGGATCTATGTCACAGCAAAAGACATTATACTTTAGTAATACCTGGATTTATGCTTTTATAAAAGAAAACATGCCCCTTTTGGTTGTGCCTCAACACATTGTGAATATAGAAACAAAGAACTGGAAAAGTGTATATTTTTTCAGTTAGTGGATAAATTTCCAGTAGGACAGATGCATACAGGTTTGCTATTTGTTCAAGGGAATGAAATGCCACCATATTTACAACAAAATCTCAGTTTGCAAAAAAGATGGTGAAGTTTTACTTGGTTGAAATTAAGGAATGCTAGTGAAAACATTACATTTTTTGCAACTGCACCAAAATTAGTAGGTTAGAACAACTGTTGCTGTCTCCCATAGTTCTTCCCTTATTTTAGTCACTGTGGTTCCAGAGGTGCCAAATCAGCCCTTCTGGCTAAAAATTCAAAGCCCACAAGAAGCAAAAACTACAAAACCTTACAGCTAATAACAAATGTCTTCAGTCTAATCCTACAAACACGCATGTAAGTAATTTTACTTGCATAGTGAATCCCATTTACTTTTCTGGGATTATTTCAGTTACTAAAATTCCTCATGTATGTAGGAGTTTAGAAGCCTGGACCTGTTCTTCACTTTTTTTTTGCCATGTGCTGGCAGTGTTTTAGTAAGGGAGACACTTAAAAACGATCCCAGACAGAAACTTAAAAAAGTCCAAAGGGAGCAATTAAGAAGTGGCCAAAGCACTGCAACAATTAGGATAGCAAGGTTTGTTCTATAACTAAAGCTGGTGACTTTTGTAGGAGCAATATAAATGCACTGAAAGCCCTTTTAAACTTTTGCTCAGTCCTTTTCCTCCTTTTCGCAAATGAATAGAGCTATTCATTTCAATGGAACGTTTGTCTGTGTGGGTCTGGAAAGCTGTCTGAGCAACTCGCGCAGCTCCGGGTAGCAAATGTTTGTAGAATCCCGAATGTTAGATGGCTTGTAATACTCATGTGGATGGCCTCAGCACAAAAGAAAGTGGCTCAGTAGAGATCACCCACAACAAAGACTAAGACAAATTAAATGATTTCGGGGTTGGACTAGATGATCTCCAGAAGTCCCTTCCAACCCTGACTATTCTGTGATTCTGTGATTTGCCATACCAAATAATTGGATACTTGTAACAGATTAGAAAAAAGAATTAAAGAATTGATCTTCCTTTGCCTAGGCATATGTACAGCAGTATTGGCAGAGATGGAAAAAGACACATCAGTTCTAAGTGTTGATGTCAAGAAAGAAAATGAATGTTAGGAAGTCCATCATTAAGGATTCAACACAGTCTTCATTAGAACAACAAAACCGATAAATCTAAGTGCTTACACACTCAAATTGATGCGCACTCAAATTGAAAAATCTAACTCTTTTGCCACCATATGCACTTTATTTCCACAGCCTCAGTATCAGTTATAAGAAGGATCTGATGGAATACTCTTTAGTATCCAAAAAGATCTGCCAAGTATTAACACGACTAACTCATGCAGTGGAACACAGGACACCTGTAAATTTATGACATTTATTTGTCTAATGGCTTGCTTCTCACAAGCTCTGCATGTCTCCCATCTAGTTAAGATTTCATCATGCTTTCAGAGCCGTGAATAACTCCCTCTCATCTATCCATCATTGCATCTATTCATTTTGTCCTTCTCTGGTCCCATCTCTTTTGGCAGCCCGTACACAATGTTTGCCACTTCAACTCAGGCTAGCTGGGGGGTGGGGGTGGGGTGGTGTTTCTTTTCTGTGTGGCTCTCAATTCTTAGGAGTTATCCATGAAGATAGTTCCTCCCTGACATACCCTTTAACAAAGATGATAATTAGTGTAGTACAGAGAAAACTAAGGAATAATTTTTAAATTAAAAAAAGTCCATACAAATCATAGCAAGGTCAATGCCTGCTTAATCATTCAACTTACGTTGAATTAACATTTTTTTTCTTTCTGTTATCCCATGGTTTCCCTTCTGCCTGTGTAGTTCTTAATGCATTGCTGACCTTACCAGAGAAAAATATTAAGCGCACATTTTGGAATAACTATAGGTCTTGAGCTATTCCTTTGCTTAGGAATAATTCCCCTGATACTTGATTGACCCCTAAGGAGGTGCATTTAAGACCCACGGAACACAAAACTTGACATCTGCATGGAAACAGCAAAAATAAATAATTTATTTTTTTCTTACCAGACCTTGGTTATGTGGATACTGTATGTGACCGTCTCTGATATAGAAAGGTACCTGTTTGCAGTGAGAAATTACGCATTTTATTTACAGCTGGATTTTAATGGAGCAGGTTTAAGTAGCTTCCAGCTGTCTTTGTGAGGACTTGTCAGAACTTTCCTCAGAAAGGAATCTAGAGATATTCAGGAAATAGCAATAGCTTTAATAAATCATAAACTGAAACTTGTGAAAGCTGAAACTACTCAGTGGCATGAGGTTGAAGGAGGAGGGGGAGAGAGGAAGAAGCAAGAGGCAGAGTATGATTTGGGTTAGAAAAAAACATTTTGAACTGTAACACCTCCTGTTGTGCACAATGATTCAGAAAGGCAACAATTATTTTAAAAATTGTGCTGGGGCACAAAGCTGATGAGACAAAACATCCACCTTTGCCACAGGTGAGCAGGTAATGTTTTGCCTGACATCTCCCAATGAATGCGTCTTTGGGTACGTACATATACTTTCATACACAGCTGTACGTCTTGGAGAAGATACAGGTATTTACAGAAAATGAACTATAAGAAAACCCAACAAAACAGTCAGAACAGTCTTATAAAAAAAATAGTTTATGTTTTTAGGGATGCATTTTGCCTGAAGTTCTTGCTTTCAAATTTCCTCACTCTCTTGCTGGCTCAAGAACATCTTACAAAAACAGGAAATATCTATAGTTCCTAGTGAGAGGCCAGAGCCAGCTCACAGGGTACACATGAAGAAGTGCGAGTGCTACGGGCTATTCTGGACTCTGTTGCAGTCCCATTTGCACATTACTGAGTGAAAAGTGATTTGTTGCTGGAGTACTCCAGAATATCTGATAAAATATCATTGCTTTGTATCAACAACTTGCTTTTAAAATTCTCTACTGGTATGCTCAGAATATGAATGAAGTTCCTAAGATGTAGCTTTAAAAAAAGGTCGATGAAAATGAACCTTTATAAACCAAGTAAGAAAAGAAAATTCTTTTTCTGTTTATTAAATGCCAGTCAGGAGGTCAGATTCAGCTATCCCCACATAACCCCACTGAACTTGCTCAATGGGGTCGCAGTGCTCCAAGCCAGGGCAGACCTTAGCCCAATGTGTAAATTTCAGGAAGAGCAAACCTTCGTTACAGAGCTCAAAAGAATCCTTGTGCTCTCTGAAGGAAAGGTATAAAGGGGTGCCTGTTAATACTAGTCAACACAGTCCACTTTTTGGAAAAAGAGGGAGGACCTTGGTAAGAACCTGTGGTGCTCATACCCAGCAAGGCAAAATTTCTCCAAGAGAAAAAATAGCCAACTAGAATTTTAAAAAACACTACATGCTCTGTACATCTTTATAATGGTATGACACATTCCTATGGGGTAGACTTTCTGCAGGAAAAATCAACAGCTCACTAACTGACACTATCATACGGTCCTTTTAACTCTTCATCACATTTTTCCTCTTTAACACAAAATTTATTATTTTCAGAACTCAACATGCAATTTTTTTTTTTTACCAAACCTCAAGCTGTGCTAGTATCGTCTCATTATCTGCATGAGTCCTGTTTATTCCAAATCCTAGAAATTGCTTTAAACTCTCTCCTGGTATTACTCCAGAGGAAGAAAGAAGCAACATACTTGTGTGTGTGTGAGGAAAAGAGAAAGAGAAGGGAGAGATCTTGTGTATAGCTTTGAGACAAAATAAAATTTATTTAAAGAATAAAGAAGTCATCTTACATCTGTAGGTGTCTGTAGATCTGACATAAAACCAGGAGTGGATGGTACCCTATTTTATTTAGTATTTAGCCACCCTCACAAAGAAAGCCCGTGCTCTCACCATCTGAGTCATACGGTCTTGATTACTGCCTGGAAAATATATAGGTGAGACCCCTTCATAGGTTCAATAATACAGCCCCTGGACACCCTGTACTGACCATGCGGGATGCTGGACCATGGATAGGGACACCAGTGTGTCACAGCTGCTGCCCTTGCTCCTATCTGCCTGAGAGGGCTTGTTGTCAGGAAATCTGCAGTCTCACTCCCTCCTCCTCCCCATCAGCACCGAGTTAATAGGATTCATGGGTTTGTGACGTCCAGACTGTAGGTGGGTTTGTACGCTTGCATGGAGGCAGGCTCTTTTTTTGCCCCCCATTTTGTCCCAGTGTAGACACAGCGTGACATTTGCATTGTTTCCTGGGCTCTGCATGCCTGCAGAGGGGGCCAGAGAATTTAGCAGTCTCTGACTACCTAATCCCATTTTAGAAAGCCTGTGAAGTATATAGTACTTTGAACAGAGACAATGGGAAACACGATGTAATTCAATGTTTTGATAAAGTATTGCCCTCGAAGGCAATCTGCTCATCACAGTTTTTACTTTAGTAATTCACTAGCCATTTTCAGTGCTTCTGACTCTTTGAAGAAAACACTAATTTTTCTTGTTATCGGTGGTTTATATTTTTCACTTCAGCTTTTGTGGAATGTGTACCAATACAGTCTTAATGATCTTTGCATTTTTAAAGAATTTTGTCAGAAGTTAAATGCAATATGACTTTTCCAAAACAGTATGGAAAAAGAAAAGAGAAATCATGATCCATCTGTAAATTCTCCATGTACCACAGTCATTTATTACTTCATACTGAAATTTGAAATATGAGAACAAAGCAGAGGCAAAGCCAAATAAAAAAGCCACACCAGAAAGGAACATCTGCAAAATTCTATGAAAAAATGCACAAATGTTATGAATTAAACCTTTTCTGGCTTTCCTTACAGCTGCACAACCTCACACTCAGCAAGACAGGAAGGACTATTGAAATATTTCCTATTCAATCTTAAGAAGCAGAAGCCCATACCATTTATTGGAAACATTAAATAAAAGTCTTTGTGCTGGCACACTCAAGAAAATGTAACAGCTGATAAAGAATAAAAATGGGAATCAAAAAATGCAGTATAAAATGCAAGTAATTTCAACTTTCATCTCTAACACAGTCTTTACTATGGCTACAGTTGATTTTGCTAATAAGTGTTAAGGACCAACAGAGAAGATGGTGCAACTCACACTGAGAGGGCATACAGAAATTTTTCCAAAAACTATTTTTGATTGGAAAACACCAGCTTGTGGAAAATGAAAGTGCTCATAAGAACAAGCGCGTTCCTGTGACTTTTAATTCTGGTAAAAAATCCTACGGAATTCCACTAATAATGACATGTGCCTTTTCAAACACTTCTTTTGACATAGCAAGTCAGTATTTTAGAAAAAAAAAAAAAACAAACCAAAAACACCACACCAAAGAAACAACAAGGTTGAAATGGTAAAAATTCAGAAGCCATTTACATTTATCTGTAAACTCTTTCAGTCTGTTGGTTTATGGACCTTTTCCAAAGTTAAGGCTTGTCTTAATGTTTAGGAAAGGAAACCTCAAAAATCTGGAGAAATATCCCAGATGAACTGCTTCACAATCAGCAACTGGCTGCTTACACTGAAATATGGTCTGCACCACTGAATTCAGTGTGAGAAGGACTAGGACTCAAAATAAGGCAAAAATTTCTAGCCACAGAGCAGATAGCACAGGGCAAAGCACATTTCAGGAAGATTTTCAGTGGCAGAATTCTAGATTGCATGCTTGCTGATTTGCAGAGTAGTATAAGAAAATTAATACAGATATTTCTGTTAACAAGCATGTAACATTTCTCAGTGCACTTCCTAATATCACCATAATTATTATTTTATTTTGAAAAATACTCATTTGAAATTCTTCTTGTCCAATATATTACCTATTTCTATCCTGTAGGATTTTCCTAGCAGGTATTGTGTAAATGCAAATGGCTGCACCTTGCATTCAAAAGAAAGGAGTTTGAAAAGGAATATGATATCACTGAAATATGCTGTGAAACCTCTCTTTCTGCAGTGGAGAATAGAGTTGCTCATACAAAGTCTTCTACCAAGTGACCACTCAGACATCACAGCTGTCATGGCATTCCCATGCGAAACACCCTGTGAAACTGCACTTTGAGTTTTCCTTCATTATATGTTGCTTTAGGGACCCGTAAGCAAGAAAATATCTTGTTTCCACTAACTGGGTAGAAACTGGAAAGATATCTACAATCTTTCTAGCTAGGTGCACTCTAAGGAAAGCTATAATTGAAAATAAACGCTGATGCTGGGGAGACGTTTACCAGCAGACAAAAACATTTCTTTATGCTTACATATACACCCACTTATAGTTTTGCAGGTGAAACCAGAATTTACTTATAAGTAAAATACATCACTTTTCCCAAAAGCTAAAGCTATTCTGAAAGATACTTCTGTTTCTAGAAATGACGCTAAAGTGACAATCAACAAGAAGAAAAAGTCCCAACTGTCAGATAAACTTCATACAAACATTGTGTTTGTGTCAAACATTTTATACCTTTACTCTTGCTAGTAAATACAGTGATTGATGTATTTGTATATAAGTGCATGCTTTTGACAAAAATAGATTTGTTTGTAAGCCAAAGGCTGGATATTACATTTACAAAGACTAAGCTGTTACCAACAATGGAAGCACACGTCCATGTCAGAAAGTAAGAATCTTTCTTGAAAAATGCAGCTGATGAAAGATTGATAAAAGCATTCATCAAGTGAAATCAAAGATTTGCAGGATCAAAATAATTAAATACAGAGACAGCACACCAAGTATTTTTTACAGCACATTAAAATCATGCATAGAAATGAGCTGCCTGAGAGGACACAAGCTGGGCTGTATCACTGTCCTTTTCATCACAGAAAGATGGGAGAGCGTGTTCGTAAGTGATTATCAACACACTCAAAAAATCCAACCCCCTGTTTCCTACCTCTGACTTACTCTTTCTTTAAATCTAAACTTGCTGGGGTACAGCAGCACAGTGGTCCTATGTCAGTTAGACCACAGGAGGAATGGAAACGCTAAATGAAAATGACAGTTATATTCAAGCCTATAAAGCACCATACGTCAAAGATGCAGATAGTAGTGACACCTTTGTCACCAGCTGTTAGTCACATTCCAGCCTTTAAACCTTTATATATATGTAGCCAGGGCTGCAGTTTCATGATATTAAAATATTTCTAAAATCCTGGGGTAGAATTCTGTATTACAAACACATGAAAATGTGTATAGAGTGCATAAATTGAAATGTTCACATTAATTTTCACAAATAGGGACTTCCCTTAGCTGGCTCAAGGGTTTATATGCTTTGCGGTCAGGGAAAAGAGAATCGCTGTCTGTATTTGCAGTTCAACTTGGCACTGAAGTAGCAAATAAACTTTGCTTGTGGCTGCTTTCCAAAGCAAACAGAACTTTTATCTCTACTTGAAACTTTTATTAAAACAATGGATATCCCATCTAGTATTTATAAATTCCTCCTGTCCTGCACTAACATGGACTATAGAGAAGGATAATTTGGGTAATTAGCTCAAAATGAAACCCAGGACAGAGGAAAATTTGTGCAATGTGTTAGGGTAGAGAGGTGGTCAGATCTTGTGCTCCTCTGTTCACCCTCTTAACTCTACAGTCTCCAGAAAAAGAAACTTGACTCAGCTACAGTTCTCCTGGGAACCCTGCACTGGCGTGGCTCCTTTTCTTCCACTCACAGTTAACCTCCTTTTAAAAGTCATAATCTGCCCTGGAATCTGGTTTTGTATTTTGAGTCAGAAAAATACTAGCTCATTCTTCTATTTATTCCACAATATGTGATATACATTTTTTCTGACACTATCAAGTATATTTAACACCCCAATAAAGGTATTGGGATTGACTTTTTGAATACTTAATTCTTACATAAAGCTTGGACTCTTCTGTATATAGAAAGAGCATTTACTTAAAGTTGGATCCTTGATATTCGACGCTGGTCATATACTGTTCCCATAGAAGAATTTTATTTTAATACTCTTAGAGTAGCTGGAAGCATTTCTCAACAAAGGACCTCACTCAGGGTGACATATTTGGTGAACAGGCTTTCCAAATAATTCTTCATGAGCCTGTTCTGTACTACTGTATACTGATAATGTACATGTTAGAGCTGTTGCACTCAGCACAGATGTTCCACCAACAGAAGTACTTCAAGCTGAGAAACTGCCTGCCATTAATCATACATTATTAAAAAAGAACCCTGTTTTATCTACCAATCCGCTGAAAACCAGTTTATATATCTACTGTTACTGTGAGAAAGTAGTGAAGCTGAAATAAATGTTATTGTGCTATGAAACTGAAGTAAAAAGCAAACTCACAGTTTCGTGGCCAAATGGGAAAGATTGAAGAGAATGGCAACTGTAAGTTCTTGGCTTCTGTTCCTTTAACAAAACAAACCCAGGCATTTCAAGTGCAGGCAGGCATCGATTTTCTTGGGGAGGTAGATCATCTGAGCAACACTCAATTTTGTAGCACATGTGCTCCCTTTCACATGGCAGAGGAACTGCAGCCAGTCTATCCAGCAGCCTTGTCACACTGCAGCCGTATCAGCCCCTGTCAAACCACAGTATCCAGGAAATCAGGGATGGAAAGACGCACTAGGTTTATTGGTTTGTCAGTGCAGGGTATTTCCTTCATTCCTCATCCAGGTCATTTGGAAGGACAAGAAAATTTCCAAAATCTCACACTTTTCTCCAGAACGCTCTACTATTTTCATCTGTCACTTTTCTCTTACTGTGCAAAAATTAGTATTTTTATTCCAGCTATTGCCCACAATAGCAGAGTCAGCACAAAGTCTTTAATGAGTACAGGACTCCAATGCTTTTATTACAAAATATCATTTTTCAGCATGGTGCATTCCTGTTTACATGTATGCTATCATGTTTCTGTTGCTGGAAGTCATCTGAGAAGAACACTGTGTTACAGAAGATGAGAGGTAGGCAGAATCACAGCCACGCTGATCTGGGCATTGCTGGCTATGTAGCCATGGCAAAACTCAAGAACCGACATAAAAAGCTAGTCAGAGTATGGAATGGTAGCCTGAGGTGATATCTGTGCCACCATGACAGTATAGGCAGCTCAAGACCCTGGCATTTATCTTTCAAACATGACCTAATTACCATTTCTTACGTTACTGATAACACTGTTTTAACCGGTCCTTATATAGCAAGCTGTTACTTATGTCAGTTGGATAATGTCTGCTCCCTGTTTATGATGGTGAAGTGTTTCAAGCTAGAGAAAATTTTCCTCATACGATGGTTCCTGTGGAGCGTTTGCCTTAGTCTTTCTGTCCTGTGCACTAGGAAGAAGGGCAGCTTGCAGAAGCATTTGTTTTGCCTTATCTGCAGCCTGAACCAGATTCTCCAGGAGGAACTGAGAAGCAGAAAGGGACCCAGGGGTTACAACAGCGTCACTCAATATCCCCAGCGCCTCTCTGCATTAACACACTTGATTTCAGACCTCCATTCGGGACATAAGGATGCCCTTTGGGTCTCAACTGAAAATAACTAAAAGATTCAGGGACAGAAATAACATAGGACTGACACAACTTCCATTAGAAAACTAACATAAAACAGTTTGTGAAGAGAGGGATTCCCCTTCCACTAACAAGGGGAGAATTGCACCTCTTTCATCATCCCATGATTAATGCAATCAAAAATTACCATTGAATGTCATGCATGGATATATAGAAACAACAAAAGGCGTTGCCTCAGTTCCCCTCTTTTGTGCAGAATGTACAACTTCTGTTGTCTTTTCTCCTTTTTGTTATGGTATTTCCAATCCTGAATGAAAGAGCTTACAGATATATAAAAAGATCTGGATGGAAATATAATACCTGCAGTTTTGTAATTTGTCATTTCTAAAAAACCAAAAGACCATGCTTAGCCTTTTTAAATTGAAATCTTCAGTTATGTCCTAACCACAAAAACATGCTTACGCTATCATGTGGATCCCAGCAATTACAGTTTGTTTCTATGATCTTAACTGTATAAAATCTCCAAACAGTTATTTTGGACAAAACATATTTCTATGTTGTTATTAAACCTTTTAAGATCACTTTCTATGAATTCTATTATGTCAAATAAACAGGTTGGTATTTCAGAGGGGGTTAAAAAGCAGGTAATCTAGAGAACTTGATGGTACCTGATTGGCTTTGTTTTGAAGAATGCATTAGTAGGCAACAGTCTTAAATTAATGCAAGTATCTAAGTAAAGTCTGGCCAGCCTATGGCCATTTATGTCCTGTGCATATAGATATTTCCTCTCTAAGCTGCTCTAGAGGTGAATCTTCAGTGCTATGAAGTATATCAAGCTCCACCATCTCTGGATTCAGCTTGGATGCATTGGGGTTTGTCACAGTTCTGCCAGCTAAGATTAGACACCTCTGTTATTAGGTATTTTTTTTCGTGGTATATGTTATACTTCTATGTCGATTACTATTATTCCTTAACGCTGAGTTCTTGTAGTCTGGGTCATCAGAGGCATATTTGTTAACGTATCTGCTTATATATACATACCGTAGATTGATTTAGCAAAACAGTGGTAAAATTTTTTGCAAAATCTTCATTTAAAAATACATGTGCTTCAAATCATGGCAGGATACAGGAAAATTGGAAATAAGCCTTAGGAAAGTAGTTTAGCAGGATGCTTGGGTACCTACCTAGCATTATACATTAATGGTTTGAGAAAAAATATGTATACTTTGAGAAAGAATTTAAGAAAGCCAGAGAATTTTCTTTCATTCATGTTTCACTACGTGAGGTTTCCAGGTAAAAACAGAATAGAAATTAAAATTAGCATTATTCTAAGTCTAGAGTAGTGTGGCATGGAACCAAAAGCAGAACATAGAAGCAACAGAGAAGATAACTCAGTGTCTCTTCCAACGAAAGTTACATCTGCTAATATTTATGGCATGAACTCTTCTTTCTTATGAAATTTGTTTCTACTCACTCCATTTTTCCCTGAGGGAACTTATTGCTTTGGCGATGACAGATTTTTATAAAGGCAGATTTCACCTCAGTAAGCAAACAAAATCTGCATTTGATAGGTGTAATGCAAGAAAGCAGGGAAGATCTCGTTTTCCTGGTCTTGGCAATGATCTTTTTAGAGGAAAAACGCATACATTTTTCTTTGACCAGGGCACGTGTAGTGCTTGAATAAACATGAACATCAATGAACAAACCTAGGATAAATATCAAGCTATGCTTTTTAATGCAGAGTCATATCAGTTCATTTGTTAACTTGTATTCTTTCTTTCACAGAGTTTAACTATAAGCAGCTGTCCACATTTCATCCTTATCATTTTTTTAACTTGTATTACCATAAGCAAACCTTGATGCATTTATTCAGGCTAGAGTATTCCATAATGCTTTCTTATCAGAAAATCTCTTCTTCAAACAATAGGCCTGAAGTTTGCTACAGTACTGTAAATAAATTCAGCTCAATGTTACATTTGAACAGTATAAAATTCCATATATAAATAAAGAGCATGCAGCAACACATGACAGATAAGATTTTGGAATAGCAATGTATTCCTTCATATACCACTTTAGTAGATATTAATACATTTTTTGTTTAAAGGTTTTCAATATACTGCCTTCTGTTTGAAGCTGATTCCCGCCAATACAAAACAGACACTGATTTCGTTCTTTGGTGTATAGAAGATGATAGAGGCAGGATTCCACCTACCCCTGCAATTCCCATCCCATCAAAGACTGGATACTGGAAACTCTGGTTTCCTAATTACCAGTGAAATCATTCAGATCACAGAATGTGTTCAGGGTCAATCTCTTTTTTTGGGATGAAAAGAAGCAACGGAGGTCTGTACAAAACTATGGCGCCTTTTTTTGTGACTATTATTTCTAATTCCAGCTGAATTATGGACCCAAGTCTAGAAGCACAGTGTTCACGCATAGAAGTCAAATAAAGGAAGATTTATGAAACTGGTTGAGTGACGTAGGACCATACATGTATTTAACTTCCAGTATCAGAAAGCTCATCAAAGAGAGGAGCCTTCTGTTGGTATCTGATTCCATAAGTTTCTGAATTGTGAGTAAATATATCTGATTTCTGGGGGAAATCATGTGTTTAAACAATATGAGCTGTGTTCATAAATAACTGAAAACAATAAATTCAAATGAAAATAGGAGGAGGCAGTTGTTCAGAAATTTTGGTGGGTCTGACTCAGCTGGTTTTGGCTGATACTTTTCTCAGCCTTGTTATTTCAGCGACAAATTCCCATTAAAAACCCTGGGCATCTGAAAAGCGCAAGGACATCAGATTTGGTGGTGCTGGTCTTACATTCAGTTGTCAGCCACGTTTGAGACAGATATAAATGTAACAGTAGTCCCGTGGTAGTGCAGCACATTCATGACCTATCCAGTCAATCAAGAGTAGTATGAGATCACGGATAAAGCAAGCACAACAGATTAATTAGATAAGATCCTAAAATGCATTTTCCCTTTTAAGAAAAGCCTCTGTCTTCCTCATCAAGCAATGCCAGGAGAAGCTATTTCAGATGGTAACGTGGTTAACACATACTTTCTCAATGTTGTAGCTGTTCTGTCTTTCCTGTCATGAAAATACATGGATTTCATTCTGTCACTCTACTCAAGACTGAGAGCAGTTGGAATGTTCTATCTGTTTTCATGGAGGCAGAACAATGTCTTTATTGGAAAAAGGAGCCTTATATTAGTGCCTTTAAAAAAATTAAAATCTAAATAAGTTGCAGAATAGAAAATTTTAGATAAATTCCTCTTAGCCTTTGACACTTAGTCTATATTTCCCTCATCCTCCAAGACAGATTTAATCAATAGTTCTCTTTGCCATGTACTGGTAAATGTCTGCATATTTTATAAGCCACAGGCATCCAGGACAGAGTGAAGGAACAAGCAGTACCTGGTTAAGACAGAAAATAGCACGTGTTTATGAAAGCTGTGATGAAGGTTTTCATGCGGCACAGTTTATCCAACTGTGAAAATATTAGTTGGGGTATTACTGAGCGGGTGCTCAGAGCTCTTTTGGCCACTGCCCAGGATAAATGGTCCAAGCAGAGGAGCTGACTGCAGATTAGTTACATATAGAGAAGACATAAAGAAACATGAGAAACATGACTCAAGAGAGAGCAGCATGTGGGTCGAGAGACTGATCCAGCATTTCCTGAGTTATTTTTCCCTGTACCCCACTCCTCAGTGTACTCTACTCTTCCTCTCACCTTCTCAACTAACCCCACCTTGCACTATCCTATGGGCCTACACCATCTACAGTTGCAAATATTATCACATCCCTTTCTTCAGGATGGTCTGTGGTTTGAGAGACAGTGGTATAACTGCTAAGAAAAAATTACTGCGACACAAGGAGGGTACATGGTTCAACTATATCGCCACACCTTTTCACTGAAAATATTGCCTTAAAATCCCAGACAAAAAAAAAAGAAATAAGGCTTTTCTCCTTCCTATGACACCTGCCTCAAGCACACTTCCACGACTTTTTCTGCACTCTGAAAGTAATTCTCCCATTTGATTCAATTGTGTGTAAGTTTGCATCTCAGTCTTTCTGCACCCATCAGTACTTCAGACTCTCCGCTGAATGCCCCTCTGAGACCTTGTCAGTCATCCCATCGCTGTTCTGCACTGTGCTTAAAGAACAATTTGAACAAGACTTATTTCAAAGTTAGAATGAGTTTGTTTATCTGTCCTGACAGGCTGGAAAGATCTCTGTGTTCTAGGATACTCCCTTGTATATTAGCTTTTCACCCTGGTTGGGTATGGCTGAACACCTTTATACACGGCCAGTATTTTGCCACAATGTAGTAAGCAATATTTAAAAATACTGTAACAACATTACACCCTAAACCCAAAAGAAAGCAGACATAGCCTGAAATCCATATGGAATTGGATGCTCTTGTTTGGTCTTGATTTTATAAGCAAACTGCTCAGGTACCTTTCAAGGTACAACAGTGTGAAACACGGGGCACCTTTGGGTTTTCATTGCCATATATTAGAATGTTCTTTTGTTGTTGATGATTTCAGAAGCAAGCTGGAGATCATCCATTACTGGTTCCAATCCATCCAGCATGTCTGAAATATTAGGTATAGCATCCTTAACTGCTGAAGTAATATTGCACAGAAACCACAGAAATATAACCTACCACAAAGACAGTCAAAGTTTTGCAGCATTCAGGACATGCTCTGCTCAGCACTTTTGGTACCACAGAAATATACAACTGTAAGAGATCTTCCTTGCAGAACTCACCCCTTAGTGCAGGGAAACATTATCAGCTACACATAGAATGAGGTTTTGTCTGGCCTTACCCCGAAATGTGAAGGATTGAGCAGCCTCAAGGTGTAGCCTGGTGTAGTGTTTATTTGCTGTTAAGGTATTCTTAATAGTTTTCCTAATTGTGATTTCCTACTTAGTCTTTCTGACATATAAGCTAAATATTCCTGTTGTAAATTAAAGAGTGGTGGTGTTATGATTTTATAGTCAAAGGACATAGAGAGTCAGCTCTCTAACAGATTTTTGTACGTTGGAGGGTCTCACGCTGTGACATAATATTTGATGACCTTTATCACAAATCTTTAATAATTTTGACTTTGCCAACGCATGATCACATTTTCAACTGTGCCAACTGCAATATGTCTTTCCTCAGCAGCTTCTAATGTTCTCCTATGGAAAGTCTGATTTATGATTTTAGTACACAGATAAACTTGATTTATTATTGCTAATGGTTGCATACACATTAATGATGCACTGGTATCTCTATCAGTATGACATACTGTCTTCTTGCTACCCCATCTTTTAAATATTTCTATAAAGTAATTAGCAAAGTGTTTGACAACCTGCTCCATACACCTCCACTTACATACCTACATCATCACACTCATTTCCATCTGTTACACTCCTGACTTTGCACAACATTCTGCTCTGTAAAATAAACCTGTCCTGTTCAAATCCACTGTCTATTTCTTTATACTACTTAATTTTGAAAACAGTATGATTGCAAGACACTTTGACTCTATCAAGAATTTTCTATCATTCATTCTTGCTTTATTTGAATATTATTTTAATTTTTAGAAACCAGTAAAGGACTGGTTTCATTCTATTAGCAGCAGCACCAATTAGTGCTGATTAGTATATTTTTTCAATGTAGTTCTGTATTTCACAGTTCATAATGTTTACAACATGTTTTTGTAGACGGTTGCTTTGCTATATGCATGCTGTGCTTCACACAACCATTTTAACATGTTGTTTTTATTACAAACAAATCTGTTCTCTGCTAAGTATTTATCACTTCTTTTTATGATCAGTTCATATTTCTTAAGTAGATGCTCTTTTAACTCTTCAATTGTAAAACACAATTTTAAGATACTCTTTAAAATTCACATTCCTGTGTTGCGGTAACAATGACAGAACACATGTGGAATTGTAATTCCCTGTCAGAAGGATTTCAGTAGGACTGTCACTAATAAAATTTCACTTTCATTCCCTTATTAGCCAATCCACTAACTCTTCAAATTCAAGTATTTTACTCTGCAGTTCTATACCATCATGGTTAATGTTTTTCTCTGTGGACCATTTTTAGTAGATATGTTATACCTTTCTCACATCATAATTTTGGGTGTCATACCCAAGTGACAGAAAAATTGCAACCCTCTGTTCTCATTCTTTGACAAGTTTCTGTTTAGACAGAATACTTTGATTACTCCATTCTTTCCAAACACTACATTTTTCATTTTCTAAAGATATTATAATAAGATATGACTTAGTAGAAGACTGGTATAAGATTATCTTTCATCTAGCCTAATCTCACAATATGTGCCAAAGCTATACAAAGTTATAATTCCAGCCTGGATAAAGGCCATATATCTTGGTCTTAATGACAACTGCAAACAAGTTTTAGGTATAACTATGTCAAATTTCTCTTTCAAAAGTGAGTCTTTTTATCTATTTTTTTGAAGACTTTTTCTTCTTTTTTTTTTTTTTTCTCCACAAAACTGTGTATCTACTTGGTGTTATTTGGAAAGCTCGTTTGAGAGGCCCACAGGACTTTGAATTCCTTCAAGCTTATTTTCAGGTATTACATCTCCCTTGACAAATGCAAGCATAGACTTGTATTTCTATTTAGTAAAGCATTTTAGACATTAAATTATTGGTTACTAAATATTAAACTTGAAAAAGGAAGAGGTCCTTTACATTTAGCTAAGGTTAGTTGGTGAAAATTGTAGATTTGAAAGGTGTAGTTCTATATTTATTCTAAGTTGAATCCACTAAACCACAAACAAATGGTTTTCTAGTCTCCTGCTTCTAGAAAATCAAATAGAAGCTTGCAATTACTTGAACTGTGCACCATCTGCTACAACATATATCTGCATACCACCTTCAGCAGGAGTCAGAGGAATACGTATGTCTGTGAAGTAGATTAGCATTCTTGAGGCTTAACTTATTTCAGAATAACTCTTCTTGTTAAAAATATTGTTCACGGTGGTAAAGACAAGGACCTGTTGGAGTGGGTCCAGAAGAGGGCCACAAAGATGATCAGAGGGTTGGAGCACCTCTCCTATGAGGACAGGCTGAGAGAGTTGGGGTTGTTCAGCCTGGAGAAGAGCAAGCTCCAGGGGGACCTTATTGTGGTCTTTCAGTATTTAAAGGGGGCTTATAAGAAAGGTGGGGACAAACTTTTTAGCAGGACCTGTTGCGATGGGACCGACGGGTGATGGTTTAAACTAAAAGAGGATAGATTTAGACTAGATGTAAGGAAGAAATTTTTTACAATGAGGATGGTGAAACGCTGGAACAGGTTGTCCAGAGAGGTGGTAGATGCCCCATCTCTGGGAACATTCAAGGTCAGATTGGACGGGGCTCTGAGCAACCTGATCTTGTTGAAGATGTCCCTGCTCATTGCAGGGGGAGGTGGACTAGATGGCCATTATAGATCTCTTCCAACCCAAACTATTCTATGATTCTATAATGAGGAATTGAGAAGCATTCTTGAGCATCTACTGGCAAAAATTTCAGTGTATAGCAATAACATGGAAACTTTCCATTAATTTGTTTGATTTGGAACAGGTCTTTGGAAATAAAAAAATCATTTCTCGGTTCCCCACAGATTCTGATTTTTTATATGGCTGTAACAGTTTGTTTCTCTTTATCTGATTAAATGTCCATGGAAAGCTATTTAAACAGGTTCATCAGTAACATAAGTCAAGCCATATAAAATTTAGAACAAGCATTGGCATCTGTTAGCAGCTATTTTCTTAGCTTGGGAAGTTCAGAAAAGCAAGAAAACCAGTTCTGTGAGAGAGTATTTGAGTAAGTCAGATGCAGCATTCTCAATGGCACAAAAAGGCAACAAAATATCCCATCATTCCTTGAAAAGCAGTTAGATGCTTGTTTTCTGTTGGACACTACTGAAAACCTTTCTTTGTATATACTGTATAATCAACTTTCCAGTATGAGAACTGGAAAGAGCAACTTTTCTCTCTGTAAGGATTTTTTTTTTCCCCCACAAAAATATTTTTACCCAAAAGTAAAATATTTCAGCCCCCTTTTGCAGATCCTTTAGATAAAGCATAAAAATTCAATTAGATTGCTAAAAACACTGTAAGCCAACATTTTTTTAAATAAATACAAAATCTTGACCTTGTCAAAGTGATTAAATGCCCAATAAAGGCCTGAACTCAAAATGTAACATATTTTGGTTATTTAGTCTTGTTGATATATTTTTCTTCTCCTCCAGTTAATCTGTACTATATCTAATGGATAATTACTTCAGTATGACATACCATTTGGGTATGTATTTATATTCAGATTTACCTAGTGAATTCAAAATAAAAGTAAAATGCGAGAAAAATAAATTTGGAAGAAAAATTAATGAAAGCACTTTTTTTCAGAATACACAACTGTTAATAGTCATGGAAGAATTAGGAGTGTATATTTCTATCACTTACCACGTGCTGGATTTTCTAAAGGTAATTGCTATGCTGAGTGCTCAAATTTATTTCCTTAAGTATTTCTTTTATTCTAATAGACTCCTTTATTGTCAATCAATTTATAAGCATATCCCATACAGATTCCATCATAAAGGCTGATCCAATTTCTTTTATTTTTAACTGAATTTGTGAGATCTCGCATATTAGCAACAATGCCCAAAAATTAGAGACAAAGAATCCTGATCACCTGAGAAATTCCAGCATTTCAACACCTAAATTGCTCCACCTTGATATAGATGATAGAAGAAAATAGTTTCAAAATGGCAATTCTGAAAAAATCAACTTCAAAATATTAGTCTTTTCATGTTATTTTTCTGATATTCCTAAAACTGAATGGTTTTTGTTCAGCTTGCGAAAGTGACCTGAAATGCTTTAGGTTTATTAAATTAATTTTTAAATTAATAAATTAATAATGTACCACTATATCTGCAGTAGTACTGCAGCTCCAGGTCTTGCAAATCTTATCTAAATTGTGGGAACTATAGGCCAGTGAGGAGTCCTATTTAAGATGATAAAGACTCAAAGCAATGTACTGAGAGAGCAACACAGTTATGTAGTTTATTAGAGTGTTTTAAAATGACAGTTTAATTCAGATAAGGAAGAATTAAGTTCTGATCTGGGTCAAGCAGATTTTAAGGAATTGAATTCATTCTGAGTTTCCTCATCTGAAAAAAACAAAACTTAAAATTAAGATCCATTAAAAAGTCTAGTTTTTAGAAACCGCATTATCAATTGAGAGTATACTGTCACATAAAATTTCCAACCATTTCTAGTTTAAATGTTGTATAAAACACTGCCTCTGCCAATTAGACATGCATCAGTCCTTCAGCACAAAGCCATTTTACCATGTGATGTTCTAATGCAAAAGGCACGACATTCATGAAAAGAGCACTGGCTTTGCCAGAGTGAATATTTAGTTATTCTTTAGGTTGTCATTTGTGGGTTTATGAAAGAACAAACTATAAAAAAGAAAGGCGTTCTCTTGCAAGCAGAGAGGGATACAGATGATTACAATACAAAGTACAACATAATCACATATTTACTGCACAAAACTGGCCACAGAAATATATAATAAATATATACATCCATTTTGAGAGTTACAGCAGATGTTCACCTATTTGAAGTGAAAGCCAACAGCTTTCCCCACCCCCTTAAAGCACTGTCTAAGGAAAGAAAAAAGCCCCAAACAAAAAAAAATCAAAACAGACACACAGACACTTTTCCTGTATATGGGTCTCAGCTCCTCAGCTTGAGGCTTTGGGCTTATAGAATAACGCAAAAGAGCTGAAAACATTCACGAGATGCAGGCAACTGCTTTATAACTTATTTCAACCATTGCATTACAAGAGTTTTGAAAATTGCCAAGCTGTAGTGAAAGCCACCCCCACCCCACCTTCTTTTTAAACGTCACCTGCAAAGTTAGACAAGGAAAAAACATTCCTCCCTTTTACTATCTAGTGATTATTTGCCCATGAAATTCCAACCAGGTTCCTCTTCAACCTGACAGGATTCAAAAGTATATTCCCAAGTGAGAGATGTGGACGTTGGAGCCTATTGCCATAACCAGGTGTGCATTTTCCATTAAACAGACATAGGCTAAAATGCAGAAAACCATCTGGAGAGGAAAGAAGTAGAGGAAGGACTGCACCAGCACAGAATAGGTTATGGACTGGCAGTGCATCCCCTACAAGACAGGCAAGGAGGTGAATGAGCCCAGGAATATAGGGCAAAAGCAATCACTTCCTATGTGAGCACTATTAACATTTTGCTCATCTGCAAAAAGGAACTGACATGAAGTCTTTGCAAGGTACCTATGCTTGAATGGCCTAGCTCTGGATTATAAAATCCCAGATCACCCCAGGCATCTCCCTGCATCTCCAAGTAAACTGTCTGCAAGGCAGGAATTAAGATTTATATTTGCCTTCTGCATTTGTTGTGAGCCCAGCTGCACACTGGGCTAATTCAAGTAAAACATTCATAGATTTCAGTTGAAAAGAATAATCTTTAACATATAAATTGACATATAATACACATTTACAAGAGGACACTTGAGCCTGAAACATAGATCTAAAATATTAAAGAAGTCCAAGTCTATGAATCTAACTCTAGTGAAACATACTACTGACATCAGGCGATTCATCTGAATGCTGCCACCACTAGAAACTGTCACTGATGTAGAGTCAGTATATGCCTCCAGAATCCATATCTAAATGAAACTCCTGAGGGAAGGAACATTTGTGATTTTGGGCAGAGCAAAAAATAGCGAGAAGACTCTCAGGTCCTAAATGTAGCTACCATAGAAATTAAACAAATAAGAAACTTAATAGACTTTTAGAACATGTTATTTCATAAAACCTAACAATGGGCTTTTGAACTGTGATTCTGAAAAACCTATTAATAATCATACAAGAAATTGCAGAGATACTTGAAGTTAGGCATATATGGAGTGCCTTAGTGACAATTTATTGTACTCTTGTTCACGTTAAATAATTCTTTTAACTCTGCCTAGAAAAATATTCTTTAGCTTATCATTCTCCCACCTCAGTATTCACTTAATATCAGCTCCATGATAAAGTATTTATTACTAATTAAAGAATGACTTTGGGGCATACTATGGAGCAGTAATCACAGAAAAAGCTCTTAACTTCACCTACACTCTGGAAAAATATTAGAATCATAGAATGATTTAGGTTGGAAAGGACCTTAAAGATCAGCTAGTTCCAACCCTCCTGCCATGGGCAGCAACACCTCCCACTAGACCAGGCCACTCAAAGCTCCATCCAACCTGGCCTTGAACACCTCCAGGGATGGGGCATCCACAACTTCCCTGGGCAATTTGTTACAGTACCTCACCACCGTCATAGTGATTTTTTTTCCTAATATCTATTCTAAATCTACCCTCTTCCAGTTTGAAGCCATTGCCCCTTGTCCTATCAATACATTCCCTTGTAAAAAGACCCTCTCCAGCCTTCTTGTAGGCCCCCCTTCAGATACTGGAAGGCTGCTCCCCAGAGCCTTCTCTTCTCCAGGCTGAACAACCCCAACTCTCTCAGCCTGTCTTCATAGGAGAGGTGCTCCAGCCCTCTGATCATCTTTGTGGCCCTCCTCTGGACTCACTCCAAAAGGTCCATGTCCTTCTTATGTTGAGGGCTCCAGAGCTAGACTCCAGGTGGGGTCTCACGAGAGCGGACTAGAGAGGCAGGATCACCTTGCTGGACCTGCTGGCCACTTCTTTTGATGCACCCCAGGATATGGTTGGCCTTCTGGGCTGTGAGCACACATTGCCGGCTCATGTTGAGTTTCTCATCAACCAACACCCCCAAGTCCTTCTCCTTAGGCCTTCTCTATGCTGTACCTTAAGATACAGTTCTCCAGGGGTGCACCATTGCTTCATTCCCCAGCACTGGGGGATAGCCCTCATTTCTAGTCTGTTTCTACCAAACTACACTACAAATCTCTACTGCCTGTCCCCCTCTATTACATCTGAAAGGAAGCCAGACCAGGCTCAGGGCATACTGCATGCCCAGGCGTCTATAGTCATGAACAAAGATTAGCTTATCTGAATCACCAGAACTCACCAAGTTACTTCAGTTCAGAATTCTTTTATTATTATTTCCTTTTCCACATTTAATACCGGTATGGAGCATGGTATGAACAGCAAACAAGGGTTCCCTGGCCAAAAAGCTCTGAAAATGATTGCTTTGTAAATTTGAAGTATCCACAAAAGAAGAAGGTGCTTTTCTAAGTGCTCTTTTACATGATCAAAGAGTATGTTTTTGTTTCTGATTCAGAAAAAGGTCTGTTCACTAGGAATAGATTAAACTGTGAAAGGAACATTGATTTGAACACAGGAAAAAAAAATAAAAATCTTTTTTTCTAAAAAGAGATATCATCATACCAGTCTTTTAATGAAAACTTTGAGATGTGATTGTCAGTAAACAGGCATTTTTAAATAAATAAAAAAAATAATAAAAACTCCTGAACAGTTTGAAATACGTACATTGTGCTACCATTAAGGATTCTGGATCAATACCTCTCACTACAGTATTGAGAGCTAAAATAGTGAAAGTTTTCATAAGTTTACTCAGCTGTGAATAAAGTGTTTCCTAATCTCATAGCTAATGGAAGGTCTGGAGGAGCAGGGGAAAAAGGGTGAGTATTTAATTCTGAATTATTAGGCAGGAATGATACTTTTTTTCCATGTTGCAATATTTGTTGAGCTCTGTTCTGAAAGGATATAGATTTTGGATTAGTCTGAAGAAAAAAAAAAAAACAACAATAAAACACCACAATAAAAGATTAGATTTATTTCCCCTTGTTATATTCCATAATTATCACAACAATTTCCAACACACCTAGCAGAGCCGGGCTACGTGACAGCTTCAGGAGAAAAATCCCTGCCTAACTCTCCACTCTCCAGAAGATAAATATCATCAGCTTTTAAGAATTGTCTAGTTATTCCAGGGTTACTGTGTGATAAAATAATAACTAAAGGGTCCATCAGTGTTTCATTTCCTGCCACTTTTTCACTGAGTCGATCCCTTCCTTGTAAGCCGAAGTCCTTCAGAAATTAGTAAGTGTATTTCAGAAATCAAGTACAATTTAAATACAGTAAGGGTGATAAAACCAGACCTGTTCCAGAGAGATATATACATATTATGTGCATACCACATGTCTTGGTAATTTCCTTCATTTGTCAG
This sequence comes from Ibidorhyncha struthersii, assembly GCA_013398815.1. Lineage (NCBI taxonomy): Eukaryota > Metazoa > Chordata > Aves > Charadriiformes > Charadriidae > Ibidorhyncha > Ibidorhyncha struthersii. The sequence goes on along the minus strand of VZSZ01004988.1, from coordinate 344,533 downwards.
TTGTCCAAGTAAACTGCAGAAGTTTGTGTTGTGAAAGTGCTACCCTCAAGGGATTCACCTTACAAATCTTCCTTATCATGTATAGGACCATGCTGCCTTTTCTGGGAGAACCTTCGCTGTTAAAGGTTGCTTGTGTGAGTAAAAGTGAAAAAATATGTTATTTATCCTTTTGTATTTCAGGGCCAGAATTTAAAGTCATTAACAAGAAGGACCCCACAGGGTTTGTCACTCTGCAAACAAAGAACAAAAAGTTGGTCTCACGTCAGAGTTACAGCCCTAGATTTCTTCCACAAACAAAGTCAGTAGACCTGCATACATGCACAAAACACACGTGAAACTGTAAAGGAAGCAAAATTGAAAGAAAGAATGGCATGGGGCAAATGCTGGTTTAAGCACGACTGCAAAACTAGAAGAATTATCACTCATGCTCTCAATAGGCAAACTGCAACTCACACACTGGCCTCATTCCTTAATTCTGAGGCGGTAACTCACCAGTACAATTTCCCATGTCATGCAAGCAACATGTAGCAACTTAGGGAAAGCCTATTCTTCGCTGTCGCTACCACTGCACCCTACTGCTCAGGTATGCTGGAGCAGGTCGCTCTGATGCCTGTTCATACCAAGGCTGGCTATAGAAAGGACAAACCGGCTATCCACATCACTTAGTCAACAATCCCCTCCAAATCAGCAGGGACAAGCCATTTGTTATCCAAAACAAATATATTCCTGTTTAAAAAGTGTGATTAGTTGAATAATCTTAGAGGTTTATTTGAGGGGGCTGGAAATAAAGGGTGAGGGCACTACTCCTGCCTTGCAGTTACTGCTGTTGACTTGCTACTGCCAAGAACATTGGTAAAGCCTCAGCTTGTCAGATGTGTGCATCTATAGAGGAATACAAGAACAAGAATTTCTTTATGTTCTTTTCTACTTTGCCTGTTGGCCTCAATAGCTTTATTTCATTATTTTAAAGCCAGCGTGCATTCATAAGGGGTACATTACCACAAGTTTTTCCCATGTCTGCATTTATTTACTCATTTTCCCATAAGAGGAGACATAAGTAACTCTAGAAATGGATTGGACTCACTTCATGTACTAATCATGATATATATACATACTGAAGATTTTTTTTAAAAAAAAGACTTTGTTGTTGCCAGTATCAACATAACCAATAAACAGATTCTCAGACATGAAAATACATTTACCTGAAGGAGAAAAAGTTTTTTCATCTTTCTATTGTCCTTTTAGCATATTCAAATTAAACAGCTTTGAGGGAGGGGTAAGAGAAAAATGCTCCAGACATAATTGATGTTCTGGGCCAGGTAGTCACAATATGTTGTGTAAGTCCAGTTCCAGTCTTCCTTTTTTGCCCATCAAAAAAGCCTTCAATTTCTGTAACTAAATACTGCTATTCAACTTGCTCGTGGATACATAAAATGGTTTCTTCATTACTAAAAATTCATTGAGATCTACCAGTTGCACCAACTGAAAATTTCCTACTTTACAACTCAAGAGCAGCAAATTACTTTAACATCAATAAATTCCTTCAGAAAAAAAAAAAAGTCATTTTTGGAGATTATGTTCTGGGAATACTGATGGAATCATCTTATTAAATACAGATATATGTTTCCATTCACACTCAGCTAGATTCAGCTAGCTTGCCACAATGAATTATTTTAAAGGTCAAGGAGTAAGCAGTTTCCATCTACAGAAGTGAATAGTGATTGAATAATCTTTTTGGATGTTGCTGGTATTAAATATCTTCAGATTTTGGCTCACATATTTTTTGCCTTAACGTCTAAGGTGACAAGTAAATTCAGCTTGAAAGGCGTATGAAATACTAGTGCCAGCAAATAAAGTCGGTAGACTCAGCACATCCATCAACACCATGTATTTGTCCTCAAACTTGAATTATGTACATTTTGTCCTTTAGGCCTCCTACTATCCATTTCTAAACAAAAGGTGTGAGAAACAAGACTGTATTTCCCTGCCTAGGAATCTTTTTCTTCTTTTCTTTAAAAAGCTATTTCTTGTTCACCCACTTCACATAAGATTATGATCAAGTATTTACTCTGATGGTAATGACCATGACATACCCTTCAGCAGCAGTGGAAGTATTTTAAGCAATTGAGCAGCTCATGGGAATGGTAGGGATCTTGCCATGAGGTATTTGCAGTTAAAGGAGACAACACACAGGCATGGATATAATGAAAAAGAACATTTGTCATTCAGTTTTGCTCTACCTTTTACACACCTTTTTATGTCTGGTTTATAATTATCAACCATTTTATGAATTCAATGTTTACTTTTCAAGATGGACTGGGGGGAATTTGGAGGTAAAAAGTGTGTTTCGGGTGGGGACTTAGAAATTAAGACCATGTGCATTGAGGTGTAATTTGAGAGGTCTAACATTAGGAAAGATAAAAGGGATTTTTTTTTTTTTTAATTAATGTTACACATTTATTTGGCTCTAAACCTTAAATTTGCTGGTAGTAAGTTAGCCTTTGGAGGGTGCTTAGATGGAACCTGCCTTGTTTTAGCCCCTTGCAAGATCCCAGTCTGTAGATGAGTTTTGCTGCCTGACCAAAACAGAGTCTCTTCTTTCATATTTCTTAACTGGTTTTCACTCTAAGTGTACATGAGCTTCACAGAAAAGAACTACTACAGGATTTATGATAATGACAGTTCTAGCATAAGGGGAAAAGTGAGATACAAACTTTCTTATTGACAAATAGGTTATAAAATAAGTACATTTACCTCCCTAAGCAAAGCTGTAATGTAAACTGTTAGGTCCAACAACAAAATGAATGTGTCTGGGTCTCTCTCATGACACTCTAGAGACTGCAAAGAATACCCCCAGCAATACACAGTAGTCATTCCATGGATTGACATTTTCTGCTAAAGCAATTACTTTAACATGTAAAACAATGCATTTGGACACAGGAAACATCCTGCAGCGGGTAAATTAGAAATTATTTTTACAGATAGGAAATATTTATTGTTAGTGTGCTATGTATCTACGTAGATTAATTTTATTTCCCACCAGGATCGACACGGGATGCCAGATAATAAGGCCTGTGAAGGCAAAATATTGTTACAGAAGTCAGTACAAGAGTTCTACATCTAAGTGTCTCTGTGCATTAACTATCAAAATGGCTGAGTCCTACTTATTTCATTTACATCTCAAGTATTGCCTCTATTAGAAATCTCTCAAATTTACTAAAATTAGTCTTAAAAACATGTAAAAATACACCATTACAATGTTTGTGAACTCATTTACATAGTTAATATGAATGAATCTGACAAAGAAAAAAGTGATTTACCCAGATTAGAATTAATGTATCAGTTTCAGCAGGAAGTGTTAAACACTATGTTGTACCTCGGAGCTGATCTTTTCTACAGAGAAAGAATCATCTTCAACAGAAACTGACAGCCACCCTACCAACCTATATATCCCTCAGACTCTACACTAATCAAGGCATCTAACTGTCAAAACAGTTAAAATTTCAGTATAATTTAAATAAATTTTAGTCTGGGTACTGTCTAATTTTGGGCTGGCAACATAATCATATTCTGTTAAGGAACTGCAAGGTGCCTCTCTCCAGTGAGACATGATTGGACGAAAGCCAGTGGGAAATCTAAGTTTCACATCCTACTTCCCCTTGAGGTGAAATCCTGCCCCCTCTGGAAGTCAAAGGGAGTTTCACTCTTGACTTTAGTAGGAAGGACTTAATCTGTTAACAAAAGACGACTTCTTTATTGAGCTCCTTTTATTTTGTATCTTGTTGGCTGATACTTTTTTAAAAAGGAAAAGAGATCCGTTCAGTCACAGTCCTTAGTTTTGCAAAGCTCAGGGGGTCCAATTAGAAGTAGAGAGGAATTTAAACAGCTGTATTTTGCCACTTAACCAAAACGATTTTGTACCAAACACATAAAAAAGCACATTTAATTATGACAATGTATCAGCCAGCATTAAGGAAGTCAAAGTAGCATGGTTAAAAAGTAAAATTCTGTAATACAGTACTGTTCAGTTTCATGGGCTTTTAAACTCGTCTGAACTATATTAGCTAACAACCATATCATAATGTATCATGATTTTCCCTTTCTAAATAGGGAAAAAAAACAACAATATTTATTTATACTTGTTCTACTCATTTACCTGTTAGATTGCTGTAATTGTGAAATCCAATAGAATTTCACTATTTAATGACTGACATCAAACACTGAAAAGCATTTAATGATTCTTTCTGCTAGAGTCCTTCTAAACTGCAAAAGGAACCAAGTTCAGTGCTGTTGTTTAGTTACATCCTAAAATGTTTCTTGGACTCTCTACAATCATTACATTTTCATAGACTCAATGATGCCTCCACCGTGACTAGTCCAGACTCTGGTCTGGATGCCCACTCTCCTGACTTTACAACAAATACTGGTCACCTGCCAAACTCAACTGGCTAGGACTTAATCTACACTGTAATTGGAATGGAAAAAGCTAGGATCTCCAAGCAGAGAGTTTGCTACGGAAAACCAAACACAACTCAGAAGGTAGCCAATAAAGGCACTTAAAAGATACCACAGACTTTTAGGGGGAAAGCTCACTCACTGAGATGAAGTTCAGAATATCAGAAAAAGTTAAAAAGGAATCAAACATCTTGTTATCACTTGTCAAGTGGCTCTACTTGTAACGTGCCTGTACCTGGCAGATTGCTGTCCTCCCAGAAGCAAAAAGACAATACAACCAATGTTAGTATTTACATAAACAGGAAAAAATTATCATGAACCACGATGAAGGACAGGAGAGGAAGACCAGAGGCTGATGACCGAAGTATTAAGTGAAGTAAGTTTTTGGATATGATCACTAGCATAGTTGATTTCTCACAGATCCTCCTGGTACTAGCATTCTTTATTTCTAATTAGGTCAGATTTTGTAAAGTCAAATATCCAATGTGTGGAAATAATTGTGCCAAAGTATCTTTTTGGCAGTTCACTTTTCCTCAGAATGATCCCTCCAGAGTTTTTCAACCCCATCATTCACCTCCTCTTATCTACTTTTACTGGTTTCTTTCTCTCTCTGCTATAAAAGCTCCTTCAACCATTTTGCCATAGAACAGTTCAACAAATGTAATGGCAATTCCTGAAGTGTGTGACAATTTACGTGAAATGTTTCATGTTAATTAACTTAATTATTTTTTTAAAATGAGAAAAACAGGGACTAGTGTGGGATGTTTTCTGCCAAGAGAGAATCTGACTCCCTGGTGTAAGTTTTCATGAGAAAAATAGCAGCCAGCTCAGTCTTGGACATTAGAGGAAAGCAGACAACCTTTCAGGTAGAAACCCTTCTATTGCTTCTTTTATGAAGCATTAATTAAGACAAATAAAATATCTCAAAACAAAAAAAGCTGGAAATAAATAGTGCTAAGTACAGTGGCCAAGGGTGTAATTTTCAGGATAGACCATTGAACTGTTACTTTTGCACTTCTCTCAGCAGCCTGATCTGGGCAAAGCATAACAGCCAAGTGTGCAGTGTTGGGACAAAGCAGAAATAATGAAGTGTTACAGCCCAACAGGGGATGTAGGTTAAGGATTTAAACAGGCAAAAAAGCAAAATAGGAAAGGCTGACGCAGAACAGTCTGTCTGCCAGAAAAAGGAGTAGTCAAGAAAGAAAGGCACCTGCAGTAGTCATGTCAGAAGAGGCTAACCAGCTGTCCAGTCAGGACAGTGGCCAATCGTTTATTAGTATTTTGAAATCTGATTTCAGTTTAAACTACAGTAAAGCCAAGCTAACAAACCCCGTTCACTGGATTGAACAGTGAATTTGAAGAACTCTGAAGCTATCTGGAAAAGAAAAAAAAAAAAGTGGAACTGTGAACTGTGTATATCCCACAGGCAACTTTTCATGATGGCAGTACAATAATGAAAAAACAATAAAGTACATCAATGTATGCTCTATAAAACCTCGGAAGAGTTACTTATATCCTGAAAAACATAATGACCTAAAATTATTCATGCAGACCCAGTACAGGATAGTTAAAAGAATGAAAAACTGTTTACAATAACATCTATAAACATAGCAACATGAGGGGTATGAAAATATTTTTCTTTGGATCATTTAATCTGTGGAATAATTTCCTTTCTTACTGTTAGAAATATAATACTCAACTGAATGAAGCCCTGAATGCAGAACTGAAAGCAAAGGAAGCAGGAAGGAAATTAAGATCCCAAAGGTAAATGGAAGTAAAAGGCAATATGGAGAGAAAAATATAAAATTTAGATCTACCGTCTTACTCTCCAGTCAACTAAAGAAAATGCGGCCATTTTTTTCTACCTTTATTACTCTTCCCCCAGCACTAAGATTGTAACCAGGTTCCTGATAAGCACAAAAATGTTTGATGAATTTGATGAAAACATTGAAGAATCTGAAGTTATTGAAACCAGGCATTAAAAAGACAGGTGCTTCTGCCTGAGAGTGCCAGCTGTTAAGTATACTAGAAAACATCACACAAAAATTTAGGAATAAACAGAGACGATGGCATGCAAGACTACAAAATAAAGGAAGTGTGGCATTACAAATTTCTCTTGCCTCATTTCATGAGTGTAACGACCCAAAGTGGGAGACCAATGACAGGTTTTTACACCCCAAAGTGGCACTGGCTAAACACATCATAAACTTGCCATACTCAGGCTTTAAACAGCTCAGCTACCTTAGATCAGCATATTCTGTTGTGAAGTACAGGAGGAAAAAACAAAAAAAGGTATCTGCTGCAGTAGTAGCAAGAGGGCAGCCTGCCAGTTTAACTTTTAGAAAAGCTGGGGAAAAATGAAACAAGGCAACAAAAAAGCTATATATGATTGTGTATGAAAGCTGGGATCTTTTAATGATATAACTAAAGTGCTTGGGATTTGTGAGCCTAGCAGTGTGCTAGAAAAATACTCTCTCGTTACACTAAAGCTAAGGATGAAATTGGTTCAATTTGCTGCTGTAAGGGCATATCAAGAAACTACTTTTTTGTTACGGGCATTGTTTTCATAAATTGGCTTGCTGCATTTGTGTCTCCCAAAATGAACAGGGTAGGGTCATACAGACAAATAAGTAATCAATTACTCTAATTAGAAGAATACCCTGCGATTAGAAGTTTAATAACAAACAAAAAGAAGAGAAATATCCAGCTGCTGAGAGCAGTCCAAGAAGTAGGTATTATTAGAGGAGTAACTCAAACATTTTGCTACTTTACTGGAACATCAGAGGTGTGAGCGCTTTCTGTTCAGCTTCCAGATCTTCCAAATAGCTCAGCATCCAGAAGTTGTCTGCTTTTAACATTGTTTCCAGATGTACTCTTGGCCAGCTTGCTGCTTCTATTTGGACTGATCTGAATGACCTGAACCTTGGGAACACAATTATACTCTGGGATAAAAATGTTATTCTCTGCTAATAAAGAACAAAAGGTTGCAAGGCAAAGATATGTGGTGACTTAACATCTAAGCTGCTCTTCATCCCAGCATAAAGGGCAGCAGGAATTCTGATTATTCCACCCATAGTCTAGTTTCTATGTGTGAACACACTTCAAAATATTCAAGGGGTTAATTAGATGGCTTCTGATTCAGTCTTACAGCAATTAGTGTCCACTGAATCACAGATTAACAAATGTGTTATTATCATACTGCATTTTCTTGGAGAAAGATAGACTAATTGAAAAAATACTTTTTGAAAATTGAAAAAAAAATTGAAATTAAATAATTAAATCAGAGCTATAGACTGCATTTCAACAGGGGTAACTAAGCTCTCTGGTAGGGCAGGCAGGACATATTCATATACTAGTACGTGGACTGTAACCCTAGTATGACGCTAGTGTGTGTGACACATGCTGGTCTGTGGGCGGTACAATCAATATGCAACAGATCTGCCCAGAGTCTGCTTTCAGCCCACACCCAAAACGCTTGGGGCCAACAGTCACAGAGGTTGGAAATGGACTGCAAGAGCCAGGGCGATTAAACATGGCCAGCTCCCAACAGCTGTCATTCCCCAGAGCCCCATGACTGCCTCTTGGCCAGACTGCCTCCTCCATAAAGCCAGACCTGCAGCCAGTACTTGACAGGAGGGGACTGTTGGCTTCCCAGGAAAAAGCATCACTAATAGCGTATCACGGATCCCAGGAATTATCCCATTGACCCACAAAGACTCCAGACTCCACAAGCTGTAGTTTAAGCAATATTGCTTTTGACTATTCAAATTTCAGGCAGCTGGATTCCATCTGCCAATGAACCACTCAGCTAAGAAACCTATTGTTAGTTCAGTGGGAGAATATTTCTTTGGTCCAAATGGACAAATGAGTAGCCGCTTATAGTACGAGGAATCCTCTGCTGACCTCATGTCACATACCAGGTACATATCTTCATCTATAAAAAGTACATTTCATCACTACACAAAAAAACATGTCAATAAAAAGAACAGCAAAATTACCAAACACTAACCATTTTTATGTCAGACCAGCCCAATAAATAAGTGAAATCTGGACAACACAACACTGCTCATTTAGCAGCACCCCAACCCTTACCAGTGTCTACTGTCAATATCAAGTTTATTTGTACTGCTCATAGTTCAGTTGCCATTTTACAACTACTTTTATTTTTAGGTTTTTCAATGTATTGATTATTTGGGCAATTTATTCCAAACAAAATTCATTCAAGCTACACTACCAACGGATGAAGTTAATTTGAGCCACTTGGTGTATTAGAGGAATAAAATTCTGAGAAAGGGCTTCATCTTGCTGGTGGACACCTGGCTGTTTTTCAGAGGGAGTGTTCACTGGGAAGAAACCTGTCCTTGTTTGTACTGGAACCAGCAATCTTGCAGCGATCTCAGAGGCAGTTTAACTCTTTTCTCTATAAGAATTTTTCTTATAAAACAAAATTTCTTCCTACTTTTGATGCTGGAGTCTGTGGGTCTGTTTTTCATGGAAGAACAATTCATGCGCCACTTGCAGAAAATCATAACTATTTAGATCACTGTCTACAATGTCTAGCTTCCCTTACACATGACTAAACATCAATTCGGTGTTACATAAACATCTAAAATGAATGCTCCTTAGCATTCACAAATGGCATATTAAAATCATTTGACATTCTAAATTTAAGGTGTGATACACTAGCTTTTTGAAATTTACTTTGAAAAGGTACAGCATTTTTACTGTAAATACATCCAATGTGGTTATTCAAACAATTATCCTATGTATCACTGATTTTTCATTTTTTCAAACAAAAATGTTGCTTCTTCTAGTGGAAGGCCACTGTGAGGTCAAATACATTTCACATCTCCTTTTAACAATTGATACTTTCTTTTCCCTAAGGGCAAACATTAGAATTTGAACACCACAAAGTTAGTTTCCAAGTAGTATTACTATTTAGCTCACTAAGAAAATGCACAGAATTTGCTTTTCCAAGCAATTGAAAAAAATCAGTTCAGATAATATAGCTGCTGAAGGTAAGCATCATTATTCAACTTTCTATTACAAATACAGGTAGCATTGCATTCCTTAGGTAGAATTTGACAATAGCTTTCCCTCTTAATGTCTGATTTCTGCACCACATTTTTTTTTCCTTTTTGAGAAGGTAAAGCTGAAAAAACATGAGCTCTTCTGCCAGTGGGAATCTCTGTACCATCAAGAAAGAGGTCAGCAGTTTACAGCTGTAAAGTATGGCTCTTTCAGAAATACTTCCTAAGTTTTTTTTCTTTGTTGGTTGGCTTTTTGGTTGTTTTTGGTCTTGGTTTTGGGTTGGTTTTTTTTGGCATGGGGAACAATATTTTCAAAAGTCAAGATAGAAACAGTTGCATCAGCATAAGGAGCACAGTAGGAACTACAGTCTTTGTCTCATTTTCTTCATATCTACCAAGGTATCCCTTCACAACCACCACATCACTGCCCCAAGAGAAGTTCAGAAAGTGTTTGAGAGAGCATGAAGATTTGTCATAGTACTGCACTTCTGACCAGACACAGAGACTGATGATAACTGAGGTCATGCATCAGCCAGCTCCCATAGCATTTTACCTGGCTGGCTGAACTACTATTGCCAAAAATAAAAGCATAAAAGAGAAGCAGAGGGCAGTGCTTTAAGTTGATTGTTTCCTGCCCATGAAGCTAGGGTGCTTACTTGGTTTGTCTTTAGAAATGAAATAGGCTGATATGTTTTCAGTAGGCACGGAAATCAAACACAGTAGACCAAAAAGTCAAAGCGAGTTGGATAAGCAAACAAAATATATCAAGGGAACTTAACTCCCTGGCAGCGGTACCAGTGGATTCCAGTGGAGCTTGTGTCTGGAAAATTGGACTCCAGGGCCCAAAGGGATTAATTTTTCATATTTATTTTACTTTCCCGTTGCAGATTTGAAAGTTAGGTCTCACACTCATTTTCTTTCTTCCTCTAAGAACTGGATAGCAGGTCAGGAAAAAAAAATTGAAAATATGTACCAAATATGCAGTAGGTTGGAAGACTTCCTTTCAACTTGCTGCTATAAATAGGACAACAAATGGAGCTATTGACATTATTCACTATCTGAAAGGAAATTATTTCTGTGATTATTCCACTTACACTGTTCTTCTAAAGTTGTATTTTTAAATGCATAAAGTTACTACAATATATAATGATTTAGTAATTCTGTCACATTACTGTTATGAAACATTATTTCACAGCATTGTAAGACTACTTACAAACAGTAAGAGAATGTGAGCACTTACATACAGTAAGGCCATTTACTAACAGGACCCGATAACAACGTTCTTCTGGGACACAGTCCGTTGTTTTAGGAAACTAGTAATCTTAAATTCAGACTATAAATTACAGTGACTGTTGGCATTCTGTCAAAGTGAAGTCTTTGTTTGCAAGTGTACCAATTTAGTTTTGTCTATTGGATTATCAGAAGAACAGAACTCTGGATCTCTGCACAAAAGCTAATGGGAAGAAACATGACAGCTTTCAGACTGACAGCCTTTAGAGAAATACGCAAGGCTTGCAGTATGCTTTCTAATCTTTCGTTTGAATGTCTGGGTTTCTTAGTGCCTAAGCACTGTTTAAAGTGGAGTTTTACTGCTAAAAATCCTCTCTAGTCATTTTATAGAATCACAGAATGGTTTCAGTTGGAAGATACCTTAAAGATCATCTAGTTCCAACCTCCCTGCCATAGGCAGGGATACCTTCCACTAGATCAGGTTTTCAGTGTGCAAAACCAGATAAAGTAGCTAGAACCTCCAAATAAATATTTCTCTTTAAGGACTTCATTCAGCTTACCTAGAGCAAAGGAAAAACTCTTCATTTACTCCATTATAACCTGAATGCAGCTCTAAATGAGTGCAATCTAGCAGATGAAAGTCAAATACTACTACATCATAGTAAAAACAGGCAAAAAACTACCACAGATAAAACAATACAAATATGCATATTAGTTAACTAAAGTACGATTTTTAAGCAGAGTTCAGTGAAATTGGTCTTCTATTTGTAGGCAGGTACTTCATCATTAAGAGGTATTTTAAGGCAATACACATTATTATGTTATGCCAATTCTCTGTCACAGACATGATTCATTCTGATTTGACTGAAATTTTAATCAGTTGCCAGGAGAGTGAGTCCTTCACTGATGACATTCAAAACCAGCTCTAATACTCAAGCTTCCTTGGGAATTAGAATTGACATTGTTACAGCTCTGAACACAAATACAACTCATTTTTATCTTGCACAGCTGAAAATGCCAGGTTTTTATGCCTTGAAAATTAACAGAGATTAATCTTAAGAAACAACTTCAAACTGTAATCTTAAATTCAAACATTTACATGGATAAAGTGCTACATGTAGATGCGGATAAGCAACAACTTGAACTGAGCTAAGAGGCTTTCAGGACAGCAATTGCACTAAAAATCACAGATCAAACCTAGATCAAAGACCTTGAGAAAGTTTTATTTGAGGAAGACATATCCTATTTGATATGATAGACAGGGATGCCAGATATAACACGAAATTAAATCCTTCCATTCTACAGAGCACAGGTAAAGACTTTGCCAGAAGGTCGTATCACACTCTCAGCATCCTACTTCATGTAAGGTGTGTGGAAAGAATCCAGAAGGGAGAAAAAGTACAAGCTTTTCAGGTGTGCAGAAAGCTTGAAAGAACTGGATCAATTCTCTAAAGAGAAGATTGAGGAAAAGGTGCAATAAGTCATTCTCTAAAACTTGCTGAAAAAGCAAGGGAGTAAGTTGCTCTTCATATCCACAGTAAGACCAAATAGCTCATTCTTAATCTGCAGCAAGGGAACGTTCTAACTGTAAAGCAAACGACACCGACAAAAAAGAAGATTGCATGGTACATTCAGAACTTGCAGTTTTCCTCCTTCGGGACAGAGACACAAACTACAGCATTCTAGGTCCCTCAAGCCTTATTTGTCACAGACCTCATAATAAAACAAGACTGGACGCAAACATGGGTGAGCCTTAGGTAACATATATAAATACAGATGCATATATAGGTATGGAAAGTATTCTCCTGAACAGGAGTCAACAATCACAAAGCCAGCATATAGCTACTTCTTCAGAGAATGTGGCTTGCAACTCACACCTAAGCAGGGCTTCATCAATTTAAGGGTAAAATAAGTTCACGGTGCCTCAGCACACTACAACTCTATCATAGTAGTTGATAACTTACCCTCTGCTTGAAATGTTACTCAGTAAGAAGAGTGAATTACTCCAGTTTTAGGTCTTTACTCCCTTAAGTCTAAGATAATAGCATAACTTAGTTTGGAAGGGACCTCCAGAGATCATTTTTGACCAAACCCATGCTCAAAACAGGTCTAATTAGATCAGGTTGCTCAAGGATTTGTACAGCTGGGTCTTGACTGTCTCCAAAGACAGAGATCCCACCACCACTCTGCACAGCATATTCCAGTATTTAACCACCTTCACAGTAAAAACTTTTGCTTAATATCTGACTGGAACTCCTCGTGTTCTAACTTGTGCTCATTGCCTCTCATCCTATCACTGTGCACTTCTGAGAAGAGTCTAGCTCCATCGTTTCTATATCCCAATTTAACACCCCCAATCAAAACACTTAAGAAGGAAGATAATGATTCTTGAATGCTAATCCAGTCCATGGGGCACGGTTAGTTTATTCTGGACTGACAGACCACTAGAACTGCACCATTTCATTCCGGTAACTGACAGAATATAACTAACTTTGCTGTTAAGTAAAGTTATATCTGCTTTTATTCACACATTAACATTATGTGGAGAAGGAATTTCACAGGACATAGTTCCTCTTCTGAAAGCTTCTCCACTGACAGTCTTCTCCAATAGATTCACCCTCTTTTTTATCACGACCAGTTTTTCAAGCTTTCTTGACAACTTGGGGCTAGACCTTTAACTATTATAGGGCTTTTTATTAATATCATGTGCTTTTCTTACTTTGAGAGAGGTTACAAAACAGTATATGTATGTATTGGTTGCGGTTTAACCCAAGCCAGCAACTAGGACCACGTAGCCTATCGCTCACCCCCTTTTTCCCCCTAGAAGGGTAGAAAGAAGAGGGAGAAAAGGAGGCAAAAAGGGAAAAAAAAAAACTCTTGGGTTGAGATAAAGAAAGTTTAATAGAACAATAACAGAAAAGGAAAATAACAATAATAATGGTAAAAGAATATACAGGACACAAGTCACCCTCACCACCAATTGGTTGCCCATCCCTAGCCAAGCAGAGATCATGGATTTCCTCTCCCCAGCCAACCCCTATTTATATACCGAGCATGACATCTATGGTACAGAATACTCCATTGGCCATTCTGTTGTTCTGTCTATGCTCCTTCTGAGCTTCTATGGGAAGGTGAAAAAAGTCCTTGACTAGTAGAAACATCACTTAGCAAGAACTAACCAATATGCATTACTGACATTCCTTTCATACCAAATCTGAAAACACAGCAACCACTAGAAAGAAAATTAACTATCTTAGCTGAAATCAGGACAATATTCTTAAACTTATCTTCATGGAAATTAATGCTGAATATCAAGAAACGTGCAAAAAAAAAAAGCCATCACTACATTTAACAACACTGCTAATGAGGCAGTTTTACTAGGTCCATTATAATGTTATTACAACAAAAACTGAAGATGCTTGATGAATTATTCATAAATGGGTGTTTCAATGGGCAAGTATGACCAAGCTTGTTCTGCAGCAAGAATCACATTAAGCTTTCGTGGGTTTTGCAAGTTTAATTTTTCTAAAAAATACTGCTTTTAATACATTTATTAGTCAATGTTACCGAAGTGTTTTAGAAGTAATTGGATATTCTCTCACATACTAAATAAATTTACTTTTTTCAGCATTTGTCAGGTCTATTTGGGTACTGTTTACTCTGACTTATTAGATCATACAATTACCCCCAAAACTGGATTATGGAATCCTTAAACACTACATGAAAGATGCAATCCAACGTCCAATCACAGTCTGGCATGAACATACTAAAGTCTGGGAATTGTCAATTTAGGTTTTTATATAGCACAACCAGAGAATTTGTGAAACAAAATTCAGCTTTATTTACAGATCTCACATCTGAAACTTCTGCTTGATTATTTAAGATGCTCATAATTAATTTCCTGTGTATGCATCTGTGGCTTATTACCAGAAGTTAGCAGGGCTGAGGTAGCATGACACATACCCACTTTGCCTGGTTAACATATTTCACACCTCCTGCCTGTGCACATGCACAGCCTGGATATGCTATGACTAGTGATATTCGTGTCCACCACTTGACTGTGTCCAGCCATATTCCTAACTATAGAGATATTTTCTGCTTTGTCTCTGAATTCTTATCTTTCTATAACCTAAAAAGAGTAGAATCCTGCAAAAGTAAGCATTTTGTAAAATATACAGACTTCACTGTCTGCCAGCTTTATGGACCAATCTCGTTAGTAAAGCAAAATAGAAAAAAAAAAAAGTCCTGATAAAATTTTGTCACTAACTTCATTCTGTACCAAACACATTATAGTGCCAAACTAAAAGGGAAAGTAGGTAATCTCCAGGGTTCTCACAGGTGGGAAACAATGGGGGCATAACTGAAGGAACTAAGTAACCTTCATTCCTGGAATTCTTAAATCCTTAATCATGTTCAAAAGAGAAAAATGAAGAACAATTAAGGTCATAGGGTTTGTCTTCCTAAAATATCTAGCTTAGTGCTTGTTGCAATGAGGTACACTACACTCTTAGATGTATTTGAAATAGTCATGCAAACTATGGAAATTGATTTTTAAGTACCAGATTTCGTTCATACATTTTTCTTTCAGTGATTTATTTAAAGCAGTTGAAAGATACAGCAGTGGTTTTGCAGTAATGAAAATTCCACTTGTAGCACTTGTGTCTTGGCTCAATAGTTGCCGATTTGCTCCAAAATATATTACATAATAAAATGGAATTTCCAGACAGAAGTCAGTACTTTACAGCTAGATATATATCAGGGGAAACCTCTTCTACACTTTGGCTGCTAATTATATGCTATTGGTTCTTGACAGAAATACTTTCTGGATTACATTTATTTTTTGTTCCCCCAAAGACATTTAGAGAAGACTCTATAGCATACTTCCATTTTATTTTCCACTCAGTTGCTAATACAAAATCTATACCTCTTTTACTGGGACAAAGTGATGATTTACAATGAGCAAGTAAATTCAGACTCCAGAAGGTTTGTTTGCTTTCTTACATTTTTCCCTAAAGTTGACAATTTGGGGTTTAAAAGGTGATTTCTGAGGAAGATATACATCAGAAATAGCGGAATCAGCATGTTTAGCAGCCAGAACAATCTAATAGTTGACGGTGGAGCAGCAAGGAAGAATACCCATTTCTGAGGAAAGGTGTTGTTTTATTCAAACTTAAATATTGGATCCAGAAGAAATTCAAGATTATAAGCAAGTGATGTACAAAGAATTAGTAGATCTTAATTTAATTAAACTTTATATATGGAACGCATCTAAGAAATTCAGGGGAGGAAGTGGAAGGAAATTCCAATTTTATTTAATGTGAAAAGAGCAATTAAGTTTTCAAACGGTTGTATTCATCCCAGGAAGTACCACTCCATTTTCAAAATACGTCCTAGTGGATAATCTAACAAGTAACATGGAAAAGCTTGAGAAAATTAGAATAATGTCAGTATAAACCATTATGTGATGCTCTAATTAATTGTATGAAATATGAAGGTAAAAATATAGTAACCTGAACGTAGTCTAGTGAAATCACAGATATTCCAAAGTGAAAGCAAGACTGATTCATAAACTTTGGTTATGCCATAATGCATATACAATGCAAATAAATCCACTAAAACACACTCCGGTTCAGTGCATGGCAAGTTATAAAAAATGCGATCTATCACATATCAGAGTCTATAGATCTAGAATACTACATAAAAGAAATTTAACCAGCAGCATATCAACCTTTAAACATTTTTAAATTGCATCTGCTGTTACATCTTTCTTAAAGAAATATAAGCAAGCAATAGATTTATTTGGAAAAAGAGTGCCCCTCTCAGACAAAGTTAATAAAAATAAATTAATTTTAAATGAAATTGAAAATTTTCCACAGAAATAGTGATGTTTTGATTAAAAACTGCAAATGTATAAGAGTCAGTTTCTCAAACGCAGCATGACAACCCTTAAAAAAATAAAAGTACTGTCTTCAACAGTAATATCACCAAAAGCTCTAATTTTTACTACCAAAGAAGAAAAATCCATTAAATGCAGCAGTTTCTCAACAAATAGGTTGTGATTATTCACTCAAAAAGACAAAATAGCTGTCTTTTGCAATGATCCTGTCAGAAAGCCAATTAACTAAAAAACTTAACAATAAAGGCAACAGAGATAATTTTATATTATGAAATAAAATCTAAATGAAATGAAAGGATATTTGTAAAAAGGTATTAATACTAAATTGTTCACAAGTCTTCATCAAGTAGTTACCTCTGTACAAATATTTAAATAGTGAAAAATTTAAGTGATATGCACCTGGTAGAAAGGAAGCCAAGATATCTACATCTCCAACAGAAACAAAACTATGTTGGATGGAATAAAAAAAAAAAAAAAAGAATGCTAAAGTTTTAAGACACATTGCTTTATGACAGAACTTTGTAAATGCTTTTGCTTCATGAATATTTGTCAATCGTGTAAAATTTAGTATTTCAACTTTTCTAGTATTTAAAAGAATTATGTTTTCATGGGTTCCGTATTTATATCAGGACTCTTTTTATTTTATTAGATCTAAACTTAGAGGAAAAAATAGAAAGGAAAGGATATCACCAGCAATCGATATCATTCGGATAATTGGTTTTCCTTGCTTACATTTTCTTCAAGGAAGGAATTTGTTCCCTGTCCTACCCTTTCAAGTTAAAAACAAATACATTGTCATAATCTTGCTTCAGCTTCTTTTTTCTAGACAAAACACCTCAGAGATGTCTTTCAGGACATTCCTCCTGTGTGAGATACTAGCCTGGCACCACATCTTACCCTCAGTTTACTAAGGCGACAAGATGCTGGAATGCTGAAAAGTGAGAACACCTTCACATATCCAGTCCACCCCCTTATATTTCTTCTCAGTAAGTGCATATAAATCAGACTATTTTAGTCAGACCTTGTCTAACGGCTGAGTTAAAATGTACTTCCAAAATTAATTTAGAAGGCAACTATGTATTGACCAGTATGCATTCATCGATATTTTTGACCATTAGTTTAAATTAAACCTCCAGCTGTTCTAAATATAGAGTAATGGGATCAATTGCTATCTCTTGGACTAAGGTATTTGATCAAGTGAAGATAATCTCCCTTCTTTTACTTGTATTTGGTGAAGAAAAAAACTCCATCTTGCTTGTCCAAAATAATACCACTTGGAATGCTATATAAATCCCAGGCATAAGATGCAATATAAACGCATTTAATGTAATTAATAGATCTCATTTTAGGAAGAACTGTTAAATTACATTTAATTTTTGTGGGGAAAAAAAATTAAAATGCTAGTATTGCAATGGAGGGAGTAAAGTAATGGGGTAAAACTGGCAAAATATATTAGTTAAGTGATCTTGTACACAAATGATACAATTCTTGAATACTTTAGTGCTTTGTCTTCACCTCTATTAAGCCAGAAGCACAGTGTTACTGGCACCACAGGCAGCATGGGTGCTTTGCCACACCACCAGGCAGGGTTGGTCTGTGGGAAACAGTGAGGGCCAGGTGAACACAGCCCTCCTGTGGCCCAGGGCCCTGCTCACACAGCTGCTTCCACAGCTGGCACAGCCCCAAAGCGAGTCAGCCCAGGCTCATGCTGGTGCTCAGAGCCACAGCTCCAACAACACAGCTAAAACCTCCAAAAGACTCGTTCTCTGCCAAGGAACTTTTACACTGGACATTTATTTCACTCTCCATTAAAAGGTGAATCTGTTTGCAGAAGAAATTTTAAAAGCTTGGAAAGGTTGTTCGCTGTTTTGGGTTTTTTAAAGGCTCTTAAAAAAAAAAATCAAGTTCTTTCCAACAAGTGCTGGAGGAAATAATTGTCCTTCCCAGACTCTTTCCTTCAGCCTTCTCGCTCTCTTCCACCTTAGAGTTAGTTCTCCAGACCACAGGCAACTCCTAGCTCTCCTGTCTTGCAATGTGATACCAATACCTACAAGTTAGTTAAGAGATCTAGCTGCAGTTGGGTGCTCATTGTGGCTTTGAAACAAATGAGGAGGATATTCTTCTAGCTATCATTTTTCACACATATTCTGAAAAATTCAATTTGCTTTAATAATTAAACTTAACAGATCTACTAGCACTCCAATTGTTTTTGGAAAGCTTCCCTTTTTACAACCAGAATCCTGGATCTCCTTTCCCTGAAAGTGTGAACCAAGTGGAAAACTTTATTTTTAACTTATCCCATCTCCAATCCCTCCTCACATCTGAGAAAGCTATCAAGCAGTCCATATGGTGTTCACTGAAAAAAAAACAGTGAACTTTAAACATCTTTATGGGACCCAAATGTTTCGTTCAAAACAGTATTAAAAATGAAAAAAAACTCCAACCTAGAGATTTTCCATACATGCTCCCAATCTCTCTTTTTCTCTCTACTTCCACCATAAAGCCCCACTGGAAGAGCAGTCATGGTGACAACAGTGCACAATATAATGAAAGTGCGTATGCTTAGTATTTGGTCATGAATTTGAAATCTGAACTGAGCAAGTGGCATCACATTTTGTGAAACCTCTGAACATTCTAGAAGGAAGAAGAGCCACCATTCCCTCCTAGGCTTTTTTTATTTTCCTGTCCCCCAGAGTCCACTCTGTAGACCTCCAATCTACAGCTGACATAATGTTCCTTTGTCAGAAGTAGCTAATGGCATTTCACAGATGTAATGAAAATAAAATTTTGCTTTCCTGTGACTGAGCCAGAGGTGATCCTGCCAGTGGATGAGGCAGAGGGAGCTATTGCTGTAAGAAGAATTTCCTTATTGCAACAGCTACTGCATTACACACCTTTACATCCTTTACCTGCAGCAGCAATGAATGTGGCTTTGCAAGAATCTGGACTAGACACAGGTGTTTTGTCTGAGGTAGGTATCTACTTAGACCTCACCTGAAGTCAGTCCTCACCTCTGTGTTATCTCTGGTACTTAAACTAGCTGGGCACTACAAAGGGAGTCAACAGCCTGTATATGCTCCAATTACCTGGCAAAAATGAGCAAAAGAATAGTGCTTTAACAATATTTTAAAGGCAGTTACAAAATCATCACCAGGCAAACATTTTCAGCTAAAGTATTTCCTTGGGAAAATACAGGTTTGGATCAAACAACACTCATGATAGTTTTTGAGATTCCAGAGCTAGGAGGCCAAATGGCCAACAAAGCAGGCTATAAATATAAATGTGGGAACAAGAAAAAATTGGTATCTGTGGGAAAAGGAAGAAAATCTCATAGATATTGATGGAGAGGAAAAAATATACCCCCCCCCCCTTTATTTTCTAATTTAAGAAATAATAATATTGGACATCCAAGAATGTGTAAGTGAAGACATTCACACGACTCCATAGCTTTTCCCCAACGCCACAAAAAGCCTCCTTCTGAGTGAGTTGTAGGACCTTTCTTGAACCTCTTGAACTTTTGATAGGTCTGATTTTAAAACAAAAGTAGAAATTCTTTAGGATTCCAACAGTACATATCTATTGATCTTTACACTTAAGTGTTGTGGACTTTGTCTAAATTCTTGGAAGAATCTACTTTACTTGTTTCTTTTCCTTGGTGGCACAGAATACTTCCTCATTTGCAGATACTTGTTTCTCTCTTCACTCAAGCAAGGCATCATATTTCTAGAGAACTTTTGTATTTCATAGGTTGTAAATGATGCATCAGAGCCAAGGTTTTACATAAACAGTTCACATCAGTAGACATAAAAGCAGTGTCCTACAAAAATTAAGAATATTTTGTCTTCACAAAATGTTTCCTGAAATGATATTCAAACTTATTTCTTTAAACTGTTGTAAAATAAAAATGTCTTGTTTACTCTCTGCTACTTCACAGTTCTTCGGGGGCAAAAGGAGCCCAGTAGAAGGGTATCAGCTGGTCCACTCCTGCTTGCCCATTAGGCATACTGGTGCTAGGCTGGCAGGAATCATGGAAGGAGAGATGTCATGAGACTTACGCTGACTGTACCTGGAATCTGGATGACATTCACTGTTACCTAGCTTGCAGGTGTCACATAACTCTGCTGATCACTTATCCTTAGCATTACCCATGACTGTTTCCTATTAAGCCATTCCTATTCTTAAGACCTCCCTTTCTGAGGTCTCTCAGCTAAAGGAACAAAGTCAGCTGTCAAACTACTTAGTATTGTTTAAAAAAAAAAAAAAGAAAGAAAACGTCAGCCAAAGCCTCCTGTCTGGTCCAATGAATTAGCTACATTTTAGCATGCCCCACTGGGCAATCATTCTCAATTTCTAAATATGGCCAAAGTTTTCTGAAGAAACAAAAACCCAAACACACTAAATTCTCTGTTCACCTCTGCTTCAATTAGTCAGTGTCGTAAACTGCATCTCCTCACTTGGATTACACACATTTGATGGCAAACTTCCAGCCTTTCAATGCTGTGTGCTCTTTGCCCCACCAATGAAGTGAGTTAGTAAATACTGCAGTAGATGGCATTTCTAAGATTACAGAGCTTATGTATCTGTAAGATCACTTCCACAAAAGGAACTGGTTTAAAAATTTCTGTACCTCTGTGTTATTGTAATATTGAAAAAAAAATCAATTTACCAGAATTACTAATCGAAATATTGAATTCTGCAACTTCTGACAATCCTTTTCCCCATTTATCCCACCTACCTGAAACATCAACACTAGTCCTATGCAAGATGTTAAACATCTTTTAGATGGTCTGTAGTTTTTTGCAAGCACATTTTATATTATACCTACAACTTAAACATGTGCCTCACCTAAATTTTGTAATATAGTCAAATGGTTAAATATTTGCAGCACTGTGACTACTACAGTCATGAAGCACTTTGCTGCCAAAATTAAACATCATTAGGAGATGAAAGAGTGGTTTTGGATTACCTTCAAAATCAAGGACTGAGAATTATGTGGCCCATACGCAACTCATTCAACAATTTTTCCTCTCAGTCAAGTAAGAAATAAGGCTAAGATAACTTCTTACTATAGTGTTACCTGTTACTTTTTTAAGTAACAGTTGTTTGGTTTGTGTAAGTAGAGCAACAGATTCCACAGATTTTGTTTAGTCTACAGGTCATCTTCTGGGCAACTATTTCAAGAACATATGCCAATAGTTAGCTGAATAACTACTGTATGCCAGAGGCGGTAAGAGAGGAAAAAAATCCTTCCACTTACTGCAATAAACAGAATAATAATACGAAACAAAGAAAGACATACAATAATATTCTCAAATAGGTATTTTATGATTATGAATCAACATTTTTTGCATTCTTAGTTTATCATTATCACTGCCAAATATTTCACAAATTGCCCCTGAAGCAAAATATTCAAAGTGCCTAAGGAATGTAGGTGCCTTAATCAGGTTTGAAAATATGACTCCAGTTAGTTGGTTAGATGGATATTAGAAAACTGTATTCTATCTTGTATATTTAAGACATATTATGTTAGTGTCTTTATTAACATCTTATAACTCAAGTAAAATCACTTTGGGTAAGTGGCCAAATTCCCTCATTCTGCAATGTCCAGAAGACATCTCAAATCTGTGATTTCATACGCTTCAAAAGAGGTGAGCGCATACAAGAAAGCTCACTCAGAAGTACCACCAGTAAAACACAGATTCTACAAAAATGCAGAAACACGTTATTGTGGATACTCCCAAACTCCGTTTTCATATAAACACTGACTTAGTGACCATATCCCAACTTCACAGGTCAGGTTTTGAGTCCTGTACATGCTGTAACTTCCAGGAACTTATCTACAAAGCTCTCATTTTGGCTTCACTTAATACTCATGAACCGTGTTACTCAGAATGAGTCAAGCAAGTGTGTGCATAAACTATATATTTTGTTGATTGCTCTTCCCCATTTCCTTTTTTGCCCCCTTTTAACTAACTCTGACCCAGCCTGTTTTTCCTCCTTTTGTTTTTTCCAGAATTGCACTTATAAGTCAAACTAAAAATCAACAATACCATTGCCATCTTCTTCCCTGTGTCATAATGGTAGTAATTCTAATTTCAGTTCTTAGGTAGAAGTCCCTTTTCCAAAATATATACTTCACTTAAGATGTAATTGGAAGCATGAGGCTGCTTTTCCCACTTAATTCTGAAGCATCTGGCATTGACCACTATTTGCCTTCTGTATGTCAATGTATATGTTTGCAAAATTAAAGTCAGACTAAGATAATCCTTGACCAAGTAAAATGCCAAAAATGAATTCCAGAATCTGTAACAAATGTACGTCCACTCACCAGCATAGGCATCCTCATCTCCTCATGAACCTCTGCCTTTATTACAATAAAAAAGAAATGAAACCAAAGGCAACAAGTAATAGAAGCAGTGGATAGATGACAGATCAGCCTGCTAGTGGAAGCATTTCTTCACCTCTGCTTCATTCTTTTTTCCCTGTCACAACAGTTTGTGCAAGCAGTGACAAGAAGTAGAAGAAAAAGCATAAAGTCAGCATCCACCACATCTTACACAAGCGTTTCTAGTTATATACTGGCACAGAAAGAGAATTTACAAACTTGGGGTATATTTTGAAGTTATACCTGTTTTGCCGTGAAATATATTCCAGAGAAAAGTTTACCAGACAGCACATGATGCAGATCTGAAGTCAATTCATACCACCACATTTTCACCACTAGTTCTTACATCAGTTAATGCGTTCTACCAAAGAAACCCCCAAAGATACAACAGGGCAGGTGATGCTAGTCCAGGGCGCAGAGTCCAGGCCCCAGGCCTAACCAAAGACAGCTATGGCCGCCCACTACTGTCTATCTCGTGTCTGCCAGAGCTGTGGAAAGCTGGCACAGCAGCTGTCCCTGACCCAGAGGGGCTCAGACAGTCCTGTTCAGGGGGACTTCCTCTGCCCCAGCTCCACCGCTAGCAGCATGCCACCTCCTCCTCCCCATCCGCCTTGCCTGGTCTGCTAAGACAGCTTGAGGTGGGTCTCCTGTTTCATTAGAGGCACTGAACCATAAATATGCAAAAGGACAGGAGAAATCATAAGCTGCCAGGTTTTGGTTTATATTTGGTTAAAGGGGAGGTCTTGCTGAAAGTTACTCACAGATGTTACTCTCCCAGACTTGGTTCTATTCATCCCAAATCCTACAACAAAAAGAGAAACCAATTTTCATTGCCCGTCTCACCCGTTCCCTTCTCCATTGATATCTATAAGTTCTGTTTAGCTCTCAGGAGGATTTTATTAGCAGGAGTTAAAAATATACCTAGGAAATTTCCAAAACCACATTTGTACCAGGTGTCTGCGGCAAGGGCTGCAGGGGTGGCCTCTGTGAGGAGAGGTCGGGGCTGGACACAGCCGTTTCCACCAGCCCCATGGCAGGGCACAGCTGAGACCCTCAGCCAAGCTGTTGGGTGCCTCTGTGAAAGTATATTTAAGAAAGGGCAAAACACCACTAAGGTGGTGAGGAGTGAGGGAAAAGTGTGAGAAACAGCCCTGTGAGCCCCAATGTTGGAGAAGTATGGGGAGGAAGAAGTGCTCCTGGCCCCAGCGTAGGTATTTCCCTGCAATCCAGGAAGGACCCCTCACCAGGGCAGTTGGATATTTGATTCTTTTGTGGGCACTGCTTTCACCAGTGACTTTGCTAATATATAAGGAAGAAAACATCAGAGGGTCTTTCCCAACATCCCTGCTAAGGTGGCAGTATCAAAGAAACCACCTGCCTCTTTACTAAAGCACTGGCCTTTGACAGACTGCCCTGGAGCTCTATTTCCACCTCCATACATGTAAATCTCCAGCACAAAAAAAATTGCTGCACGCCAGGCCCTGTCCCCTGCACACATTTCTCTTATAACCTGAACCTCAGTCTCCCTCTCATGTACCATCCACTCTTACTCCTCTCCTCTGTGGGTGGTGGTGTCAGCATCTTGAGATGCCCAGGAGAAATAAATTACAAGTTTAATTCTGACATTTTAAATATGGCTTGCCATGCAGATGTTACTGTGTGCGTGCATCAGTGTGTACACTCACATGAACGCACAAAGTTCGGAGTTTGCGGTAACTGAATATTCAGCAGAGGAACACACATAAAAAAGAACCTAGAGCAAACTTCCAGAAAAGGATCACACAAACCTTTTCCCTGTATAAACTGTTAAATTCTTCATTAAAAAATAACACAGAAAATTAATTTTATATCAGGGAGGTTTATCAAATATAGAGCTAGAATTCAATTGCTGAGTTTAAAAAAATCTATAATAAAAATAATGTATTTTTGAACAGCAGATATTTCCATAACCTGAACCATACGTACCATACTACTTCCCATTGCATATAAACACTTAAAAGTTTTTCTTTTTAAATTAATGTTATCTTTTTTCATGAGATAAAATGTTAACATCATCTTGATAAGCAAATTCTGTGATGTAACATTACAAGGTAAATAACTAGCCAGTCCAATTATGGCACATTTCTTCACTAGACAAGTAAACTACAACTTCTGTTTTTTCTCAGGTGTGCTAAAGTGGATACCAGGTGTCCAAAACCATTAGTCTACAGTTGTGTAAACAGCAAAAACATCCGGAAGTCTGATGGGAATTAAAGGTCAGTGAGTACTTGCTTGTGACCACCTTGATATTTATTGTTTCCATAACTAACAACTAGATAATCGGGTTAGTGGTTAATGTTTATTTTTCTGAATGTAAGGCATGCTTTCAGTTGAAGATTAGACTTTTAAAGGGTTTTTTTTTTTTTCAGTACCATCCAAAAGCATAATTTACAGTGAAATACCAGCTTGTTACAAGTATATTCAAGATATAGAATTTGATAACATTGGTTTTTTAAACCCAAATTCTGACTGGCTGCACAGCTGCATGTATGCAAGAAAACTAACATTCACAGCTGTTTAACAAGTTTATGTACCAAGCCACACAATTCACCACCTCACTGGGAATTATGTTTACAGGAGTTTCCACATGGTATGCTTCTACATAGGTTTTTTTGCTGCTTTTCTCATGGATAACTTTGACTGTACAATGACACTGTCTTGATGCTAGTTCTCTCACCTACAAGTGATGTTTAATTTTTTAGGGTAGAGTCTGGAATCATCTGTTATTTGCCTCTTTTTCCTATGTTTGACATCTGTATGGTGTTCAAACAAAGATTTGACCTGTGTTTCGAACTCCCCACTAACGGGTTTTTTTATGCTAGCCTGCCAGGATTCCTGCTGAAACTGTTACGTATAATTCCATGTAATGCTTTCAATGTATCCATTTTGAATAAAGTCATTAGAAACTGTTTATTTCTAATGTTAATTCTTATTGATGCAGAAAGAGAGCATAAAGAAGTTGGGGCCATACATCCTATAGCTCCTCTGCTGAAGACATAACCAATCTCCTTTTATGGTTCCAAACACAGGCTATTCATTTCAATATAAAAGTAGCAAGTTTCACTAGAAATTAAACTGAGACCTCTGTCTTATGCTCTTTGCTTAAGAGTTATTAGATTTTTATCTTCTGGATTCTATGTAATATCTGTTCACAGAAGAGTCAGCTTCATAGCAAGTAATAAAGAAATAAGCACACGTGTGTAGCCTTGTAGAAGTATCTGCATTAGCTCTCCTTCAACTTAAAGTTGCGTATCTTTATGTTTATCTGTTTGGCATTCTGTTTGTTCATCCTTGTGGATCCTTGATCTGCCATCTATGCTTGTCTGTCAAGTCCTCTCAGCCGCTACTTGTATGCGCTTGCCAGAGACATCTTATGTGCTGTGCCTTGGTGAGGCTCGCTCCTCTGCTCCAGGCAGGCTTCCAACTTTTGCCTCACTATCCCAACTAGAGATCTGCCTATGCAGCTCTTTTTTATTACTGGTCAATGTCCATTAATAACACCAATTCACATCACCTCGCTAATCCAAAAAAAAAAATCATTACTTAAATAAAGCACAATCAAAACCTAATAGCATGCCACCCTTATGCTGCTAGGGACAAAAGCAAGTAAAAAGAAACCTGCAGAAATAGCTACAAATATAGTTTATCAACATTCTGATGTAAGAAACATGAAATAAACATAGCAGGACAAGTACATACTCCCTTATAACAAAGTTTTTAATGGTCAAACTTTAGTTTTATTAATGCTGACTTGAATCTCCACAATTCTACTGTTTTCACAGATAGCCGCCCTGGATTTGCCCTGCTGTAGCCAAGATCAGCATGTGGCCTTTGAACTCCATTCTCTTGCTTAAAAGCAGCTGATAGGAAGTATGTAGTTACTTTATTCTAAGCTTTCCAACCTTCTATTAACTCTTTTGTCTTTTGAGGAAATTTAGTCCTTGAATATCATTTAAGGTACTATTACTCCTTTTCTTGGTAAGTAGGATTTATATCTAGCAAGGGAAATAAGCAGTGCGCTGAAACAACTCTGAACAATACTGAAGGTATTTTCTTAACTGTTTAATTTTTATAGGCTCAAGAGTACAAATGTTGCCTTTTTCTACTGTTGGTTTGACATTCTTGTTGGGCCTAGCACAACACTATCCAGCCTCTGACCCTACACAGCGATATCTTCTGAAGCTGACAGACAGCTCTAGCACTGAAGCAGCCTGTAGTTTAAAAAAAAAAATAAAAAAAATCTCCATCTGGGACCACTTTGCTTTTTTCAGTTTTCCAGCTCTTCACTGGAATCAGAAAGGCTCAGCTGCAAGAAAGAATTTTCTTTCTCTTGTTGAAATTCAGAAACATATAAGTCAGCACCACTGTGGTTCTAAACTCAGCTTTCTGCTTGAGGAGCTGAACTGTGGTCACTTTTTCTCTGTAACTACCAGAGAATTCAGAAAAACTGTTAAGATGAAATTATGCCTTTTCAAGGGCAGGCAACTCACATGGTAATGCGCTGAGCCACCGCAAAGGAATGCTCTGGATTCTATTAATACAGGGGTAATTTTGTAGCATTTTGTCTAAATATGTAGCCTTACAAAAAAAGCCTTATTTCTATGTAGCTAACACAGTGGAAAATGTGGCTAGAAACTTATGAGTCAAGCATAGTAATTTTGGCTTGACTAAAAGAAGAATTACTGTAAAGCTTATAATCTAGGAATTAGCAGTTAGATCATAAAGTAGGCTACTAGTAAACACTAAGTATTAAGAATTACAATAATGCATATTTCTTTGTTACTGACTCCAAGAGACCAATTCACTAACTGTAGTATGTAAAATGATTAGACTGGGATTCAGTTTTGATGCATGTGTTCATGAACACCTTCATTTTTTCTAAAAAATCGGGTCTTACATGAACGTGTGATAGATACAGAAAAAAGGATGTAATATCATATTACTTTTAATACAACACCTAACAAGCTCTTGAAGAAAGCAGAATTTATAAGCATGTATCAGTTCAAAGTAAGTGTTTTGACAGAAAGCTTCCAAACTGATTTCTCAACAGCTTTATCTCACACAAAGGCATACAAAAGTTCTGCTATATATACTGAAATATTTTAGATAAACTGGGAGGACTATTAAGTTTCTTAACTGCATCTTACACCAATACATCTTTTCTAGGGCTAATAAAAACTAGAAAGCAGTCATAGTAAATCTGCAGTCAATATGAGGGATTTCAAACTGTTCATCTAGAAAAACATAGTTCCCATTTGAAATCCAAATTCTGCAATGCTCAAGAACTGTGACCTGTGAGACCTGCTCTGTGTTAAATACCAACCCTCCCCTGCTACACACACACACAGAGTTACAGTGTGATTTCACTGTGTAAAGGTAGCAGAGCACTTAAGTCTTTCTGAGAAACACGGGTCTCTTTGTACAGAAGATACTACTTTAAATATGCACTTAACATGTTGGGATCTAAACTATTACCAAAATTTTAAAAGATCTTAGAATTACTCTGGATAATTTCCTGAAAACTATAATTCAGTACTCAGATGCTGACAAAAAGACAAATACATGAATGAGAGAACACAAATGAGAAAGAAAACCTTAAACACTGACACACATCTGAGCATTGCTACTAGTGATCACCTTTCACAAACGAAAGTTTCAGTATCACATTGAGTAGAGGCAAGGTAACCAGTTTAAGCAGAATTATGGAATGGTTTCTGGACAAGGATAGATTTAAAATATCATGACTCTTCAGCTTTGATATAAGTTGCTCTACACATAAAAAAAATTAGAAGCGATAATAAAGTGGTCAGGAATTATTTCTTGCTGTTTCTTATCATTCAAAAAACTGGCAGTCACCTGAAGAAGTTATCAGTCAGTAGACTTAAAGTTAAAAATAGGAAATACTTTTTCACATATTGCATCTCAATATACCCACAATATTTTGAATGCCAAATATATAAGTAGATTAAAAAGCCAATTAAGCAGTTTAGCTTAAAATAGGTTTGTCAGTATCTTTCAAACGTGATGGTGAAGATGTTTCCACTTTAGAACTTCTTTAATAGTAGATTCCCTAGAAGCTGGTACAGTGCACTGGGAGATGTTCTTACACCCCTGTAAGCTTCCACTCCTGGGCACTCTCTGGGACGGGATACTGGGTTAGGTGGATCTTGGATTTGACACAGTATAGCCAAGCTTCTTTTTGTGTAACTGCATGTGAATGCTACAAAAGCATCCTAGTGCTTTTTAAAGATGCTAAAAAGGGAATTTGCATGATCCAGCTGTTTCAATGATCATACTGTACTTAAATTGTAAGTCTTCAACTTAAGTTGCTCTGCCTCTGGCTACTGTATGCTTCCTCGACAGACAGGAAATCTTCTTTAGTTCCTGAGTAGACTTGAGAAGGGTTCTGGGAGTAGGCAGAGTTTCAGAATGGAAAAGACTGAAAATTACCAATTCAAACAAGCAGTTTCCTGTCTTTCAGGACCCTTGTACATTGCTGTGTACTACAATATAAACACGAGCTCTCTTTTCTCTTAGCTTTTTCATTTCAGTTCATAGTAAAATCAGTCTCTTTATTCATAAGAAAATCCAATTAAAAAGAAGTTAGCACATTACTTGGTAAGTGAGTTTTATGCCAGTGATAAAGATGGATCCAAACCATGGGCCATTCTTTTTTCATTCCACTACATTATTTTAAAGAACTAGTACCACGAATGGCCCATTATTTGTTTCAACCAGAGTCCAACATGTAAAACTGACATTACAGAAACAGACAGAAATTAGTTCTTTCTAAACTGGAGTTTTAGTCTATGGCCTGTTCTGTCCCATCTCACACCCTGTGCCTGCAGCTCCAGGAGGTGACTGGAGCCATCAGCAAAGCTGTAGAGAGCCTCTAAGTAAAATCCTGCCAGCGGCCTGGGACCTGGGTGTTGCTAAGAGGAGTCCTACCAATTCGGACAGCCAGGCTGCTGGAGAATAGAAAAGGAGTTGGCAACAGAAGATCTCTGGCACCGCCTGGGTCAGGAATCAGGAATGCGGTGTTTTTCAGCCGATTTCCTATAAAAGGACTATGTGGTCATGCTACATATCTGTGTGTCCATCAGATGTGTTTTGCTCAACTGATCCTGTCCCTGGGAATGATGATGGAAGGTTTTATAGTCAGCTCTAGAATGCTAAGCCGTAACAGGACATACTGAAACTGCTACAGGCAGAGGAAGGAGCTGGTTATTAGCAGCTGGCTGAACAGAAGATGTACATTCCGAAACTTGAACTTAAAAGAAAGACTTGGACTTTCAGTACTTGTAACTCCCATCAGTCCACCCTGAGAAGCTTCTGTTTTAGAGGAGTTCAAACTCCTCCTTCTCAACTTTCTCTCCTAGCCTGGGAGTGGGAGTTTCTCCTCCCTCATTCTTCATTCTCTCCTAACTTCTTCTAGAGAGACTATCCCTTCCTGACAGGAACAATTCCAGCTTAACAGCTTGCTCTCCGTCTATAAACTTCTCGCCACTGTTCTAGTCACTTGTGCTCATCACTACCAGAACAACATGAAGTATCTGCTTTCCCCCAAAACCCGAGGTCGAAGTAGAAAATGGGACAAGCCAGCTCATGCTTTAAAATTTAAAAACCCTTTAGAGGATTTGTGGATTTAATGTGTTTGCATTCCTTTGCAGATACAGTTAAATATCAGAAGTAGATAACAGTTGGGAACCATCTCCGCTTCAGATATTTTTTTAGTAGGACTTACCCCAGCTAGTAAACATTTCTTTTAAATTATACAGTTTACTTAGTATGGAGGGCTTTATACGCTTAAGATATTTTATTCTCCTTTCAATGTCTCTTTCACAACTTTTTTTCCCACAGTTTGTATTGCATGAAATTTACACTGCAAATGCTGGTGCTGTGCCCAAGCAGTTTCTTCTTTTCTTTAAAATGAATGCTTCTACCTTTGGGTTTTGGGGTATTTTTGTTTGTCTTGTTGTTTTTTTAATCTAATTACTTCAACATATTCAGGTTGTCACTAAAAGAGCTAAGCACCCCTAGGACTACAATGCTTGCCCAGACAAATGCACATTCCTGTCTGTAAAGACCTAGCCGGAATGTCTAGCATCAGAATTTCACATTTTGTGCAGTCAATTCTATTTCGCATACTAAGCCACAAACCCATTATAGTTGAAAACAGCAGAAAGTCTGTTTTAAATTAGGTGACGCAAATACAGTAGTAACAGAAGCCACAGAAAAAGCACATATGTATAGAATATATGTACATGCAAGGCAATCAAATATGACAGATATCAGTTAAAATGCTTTCTAAAGGATGAAGCCACAGTTTTTAGCAAATAGTACTAACAAAGCAATATATTAACTAAACAAAAAGGCAATGCAGTGTTTTACGTTTCCCATTTACTGAAGGTCCACCAAATATGAAAGCAACAGCAATAGGTAATCCCAGAATGTCTTTTATGAAGAAAAGCTATATTAAAACAAGGGGTGTCCTCCTTTGACTGTATGGCCAGAAGAGACAGTACAATACTGCTAAAGAAGGCAAACCTTGCAAAGCAAGTGATTTAAACTCATGAGAGACATGACAATTTACCA
Organism: Ibidorhyncha struthersii; assembly: GCA_013398815.1. Classification (NCBI taxonomy): domain Eukaryota; kingdom Metazoa; phylum Chordata; class Aves; order Charadriiformes; family Charadriidae; genus Ibidorhyncha; species Ibidorhyncha struthersii. The sequence goes on along the minus strand of VZSZ01004988.1, from coordinate 312,903 downwards.
TGAATCAAGCAGGAGAAAAGAATGATGATGTAGGCATAACTTAGACGCTACTGCATTTTATACCATAAATATAACTCCTTAAGAGAGCAAGACAACTGCCTGCATCAATCTCATTTTTATGAGCAGAAATACCTGAGGTGGATCTAGCTTTTATGTGGAAACAGAACCAAAAGTTTGACAATATTTTTTTTTAAGGAAGTGTTCTGTTCTCTAAGTAAGATTGATTGATGATATGATTTGATGTAAAAAAACATTTTTGTTTGCAGTATGAGACTAAATCCATAACAGTAAATCAGTGGGTTAAAATAATTCAGTCACCTTTTAATACAAAAGTGCGTGAAATTATTAGATTATTGATAGAAAGGATTTATTTTAATATTGGGAATATTTGAACTGACTTGTCATTTGTCCAGCTCAGTTTTAGCCAGCTATGGTTCTAGCCATAGTACATTGTTCAAGGACAAAGGAAGTTATTCATAACAGGTTAATGTCTGCAGAATCTACATGTCTGCTGTGGTTTCAAATATTTTAGGCCAAGAAAAATTACCCTGTTGAGGTGATAAAGCCTTGATTTGTATTAAGGAAGTTCGGTAATTCAAGAAGAGCTGTCACAAAGACTAAAGAAGCTGTAGCTATTCCCCAAAACACCCTGAAGAAATATTGAAGGCAATAGTATTTTCCGTTTTTAAATCAACTTTGAAAACCCTACAGAAATGCTCTACATTTAAGAATGAAAGCAATTGAACCATGCCCATCATGAAGTACTAAGTTAAGTACTAATGATGCAGTAGTTACGCAAAATTACTATTGTACAATCACCAGTTGGCTCAGAAACAATTGAGAAACTCGAATCTTTTCTCTTGAAAAAGGCTGGCTACAATAAAGCAAGTATCTCCTTGAAAGGCGACACAGGGTATTTATCTTGCATCGGTACTGACGCTAGAGACAGATAGTACACTTTGCTTTAATGTCTTTTTTTGCATCCCACTAAGGAAAAGAAGTCAAAGAATGTCCGAAATAGCTCATTTCTTGTTCTGTATCCATCATCTAGCTCTTTCCTTTTTCCTCTGTGTCCTCTAGAAATTTATTTTTCTTGTATAAGTTTATTTTCCCTCCCCTATTTTTCTATAGTATTTGCTTCTCCTCTATATAATACACAATGTGTATTTAAAAATCAATTCTTCATAGAAATTACTCTTGCAGATTCTTCAAATCATGTGCCAATGTAGTATGTTTATTTTAAATTCATGAGACACTTTAAAGATAGCCTGTCTTATGATATTTGACTAAGATGAGTCAACATAGCAAAAGAGGCAATAACATACTCTTCTTAAAAACATACATACTTTTTGATCAATAATATATTTCCTCTTCAAATACCACTGTAGAAGATCTACTACATAGTTCATCCTCACTCATTATTAATTTTACCAAAATAAATACTGAAGAATAGTGTGGGTGAAGCTAAAAGTTAAAAATAGTTAGTCCTTGATGTGTAAAAAGAACATTTCAGTAATAAATTTATCAGTCAGACACAGTCAGCCCGTGATTCAAAAGAATGAAGTCTATAGCATACAACAGGACTGACAGAATAATTAAGTAGATTTTCACCATCTGTCTTTTTTTTTTTTTTTACCTGTCTTCGCACCTAGTTTCTGTCAGCTGTCTCAAACTGTCAGCTAGGGTAGCTTGGGAATGACTTGGATGAAGGGGTTTCCCTCCCTCCCTCCCTCCTTCCCCCCTTTAAAGTATCGATCATTCAGTGTTCTCATATTCAGACTTAATACATAGCTAATAAATGTCTCCCCAGCTGCACCTGTAAATAATCATTGAAAGCAGAACAGATCCGTATAATTTTTTTCTTAACACAACAAAGCAAGCATCCCTGTATCAGGAAATTTCTTAAGAAAATCGTGAAGCTTTTAAATATGTACTTCCCAGTGAAAGCAATTAATGAGATTTAAGCCTAAAGCGAGGACTCCACCTCTAGTTTATTATTATGACCAGAGGCATGTGGGTCTTTTGGAAACTTGGTTCAAGTTTTCCCATTTTTTTCTTCACATTTTAATTTTTTTTTACATTTCAAAGAAGCTGTAGGGTAAACCCAATGGGATTAGACTTTTATCATCTACATATTTGTAAAGTATAGCGCAAATTGAGAGCAAATCTTAGTAAATATGGAAGAATACATATTTTGGGAACTTGTTACATAGTTGCCTCCTTCACACCTGAAAAGTTCAGAAGAATAAGATACATGCAACCAAACTGCAGACTCTGATATACTTTGTCAACCCACAAAAAGTCTGCTGAGGGCAGCAAAACTATCCAAGACTCGCATTGCGCCAGGAAATTTGGATAAAGACAATTCACTTCCTTTGAAAACAGATGCTACAGTAGGCTGTGAATGTTTTAATGCATTCTGAAGGATGTTTCACAACAAAATTAACAAAAATATGAAAAACCCACAAGCAGTATATATTATCAAACTATCTATAATGCACAAGTAGTCCAAGTAAAGGCTTTCACCTAAAGACTATAAGCACTTCTTTTAAAAGATGCATTCAAAATTAAATGGATGTAAAGAAGTAGCAGGGAAAATTAGAACACTTTTTTTTTTAAAAAAAAGTGATTAAAAATACAACCTGATTCAGTCTACCAAAGATGATAACAGAGAACTTTCTATCAATAAACCAGGTGAATGAGTGGCTGGTGGTGAGAGTAATCATGCATTCATATAAAAAATAGGTATAAATCAGCTATGAATAAATGTAGTTAGCAAGTTAGAAGTTTTTTTTTTTTTTACATCAAAGGATGGACTTCTAGAACAATCTGTTAGAGGAACAACTGAATTCATCTGAGATGAGGCTTGATAAGTTCACAAAAGAGACTGTATTCTAAGGGTTGCCTGAAATACCAGAGGAGTAGACTTTCGGAAGTCCCTTCTTGTAATCCTGTGGCTTTATTTCAACATTATCCTGATCTCTATGCATTCAAACATTCAGCTTGCTTTGTGAACCCGGCTGAACTTTGAAAAGAATAGAGGAAAAAATGCACTTTTTAAATTATTTTAACTGTACAAACATAAATGCCAACACCTCACACCTCAAACTACTAATGAGATGCCCATAGCAGCTGGAGGAAATAATTCTCTCCAAAAAAGGAAGGACTATTCTGCAGTTGTTGATTGTTGTCCCAGATTTGACACAGCTGTGACAATTAGATCCTTTTGTAGCACAGACAGTGAGGGGAGATGAAGGAGGTTTTGCTCCCTCATGTTTCCACATACCAGTTTCCCTCATGCAACACCAGCTCAAAACAGTCTGTGACAACCACACTGCATCTCATTTGGTTCCTTCAATAAAAGAAAAGTTGCTACGTTGGGGTCTCTGTGGATAGCTGTCTCCCACATTACACTTCTGTGGGACAGGGCTATAGCAAAATACATAAGAGGAAGGAGGAATGGGAAATGGTCCTATTGTGTGATTAAGAAAAACACATGCCAGTGTGGAGAGTATCTAAGCCCTTCTGCTGGCACCGAAGCATCAACTGCTTCCACCTCCTCAGCTAGAATGAAATACATTGAATCAGTAGTAACTTACCTTAGTTCCAACTCTCATGTAAAATTGCTTTACTTTCATACCAGGCATTACATATATTTGATATACGTTAACCTTGCTTCATTCCCATTCCACAAACACAAATTAGCATTTTAAGGAAAAAAGTTAGAAATATATAAGAAATTTAAAGTTTTCTCAAGGTTTTACAAATTTCTTAACCTCTCGAGTTCAGGAATACTTTCTTAAAGTTTTAATGTTTTTCTTTGTTAATCTATGTTTTGTAGCATCCATTTTATGTTTCATGACAGTGTAAAGAAAATGCAGGAAACGATATATAATGATATGATTCTGGTACTGTAATTTTGGTCTTCTGCATCTCAATGATCACATTGCTTTGATATGCCACAGTAAGTTTTAAAATGCTGCATTTAAGGGTAAGTCTGGTAAACCACAATTGTAGAGCTGGTAATGCTTGTTTTGGCTTTGTAAAGTGAGATATCAAAGCGGTATAAGATCAACTTGCCATACTTGGCACCATCAACTAAGTTAAACTTATATCCTAGGTGAATGGATAGTCAAACAAAACCATCCCTCTGGAAATAGCAGGGTACTGCATATAAACTGGAAGAATTATTGGTTGTAAAGCAGTCTGGACTGAATATAACAAACTCAGCTGGCTTGAGCTCAGGCAGCCGTTTCTTTTGCTTCATAACAGAGCTTTTGTTTCAGAAGCTGGAGACCCTATGTTTAGCCCAGCAACAAATTCTTAAATGAATCAGCTATGTGTGGGTTTGATAGTGTGTTTACCAAGACTTCCAGATGTGCATTGTTTTGTTCATGTACCTTATACAGTATGGTGTGGCTGTCTGTGTACTACCCTACACTAAAAATCTAAAATAAACCAAAGCCTTCCCTTTAAAATGTCTAAAAAACAATTGTGCCATAAAACCCCCCACATTTCTAGTTATTCAGAACACAAATCTACTACCAAACAGCACAGAATGGCTGGTCTACCTCATTCTAAGGCAATTCATCACGGGTTTTCCTTCTTTCTTGTTGGTAAATGGATCGTACTCTCTATGACCAGTTCTTAATTCTGTATTTTAGTTACCAATATTTTCCTTCTCCCACTGCCATTTTAATCTTCTTTATGGACTACACTACTTTATACAACCCAGGCTTCCCAATTCAGGTCATTACTATTATTTTAAGCCAATTTCCAACTTAAATATATACCCATCCTGGGCATAAATGTAACTAGTTGAATGCAGAAGTACAAGTCAGTGTGAGGAAAGGTTATGGAAACAGTCCTTTGTACATTCAAATTTCAGGCAGTGTGTTCCACAAAATACATTTGTGAAATCACTGCCTTGGAGACGAGACAGCACAATGCTTGAGACATTTCAGCTAATGCTGTCTTACATTGCTCAGGAACAGAAGAAAGATGGAAAACAGCAAGCTGTATCTATTTTATTTAAAATGCTTTTAAATCAGCCATGACTCGTACTCTGCTTTCTAGAGAATCACAGTGTGAGTCAGTCTTCAAATCCTGCACAGGTGAACAGAAAGACCAGGCAAGAAGTCAAAGGGGTGCAGATCCTGACTCGATTTACATGCAACATGGTGGCCAAAAATATTTTTCAGCCCTGACAAGGAAATCTAGTTAAGATTTAGAAAAGAGTAAATAATTTGTCCAGTTTGTTAGGCACATTTTCCAACAATCCACAATCTTGATTTTATCCATCTATAAATTAGGTTATTTGGCATTTTACTAAAATTAAGTTTAGAAACCTCACTTTACTGCTTTGAGTGAAAGCCTGATGAGCTCCACCACCCAGTCTTACTTGCTTTCACCACTACTGAACAAGGCAAGAATCTACTATTTTTTTCTTAACATATTACTGTAAAGGCCTATAGGGAATAACTCAAATGAAGACTACTATCCCAGCTTAGATAAATATTCAGAATGTCAACCAAAGGCTATATGGTTTGCTATGGTTTCACTTCATCTATACATTTCAAATCTCTTCTCAGCTTTCCCCACCCCTTTCTTTCCCACAAACATGACAGCAAAACCTTAAAGTTATAAAATACTTGGAAAGTACCTCTGGTTTAGTTATTTTGTATGTCTTCACGCATAATTATAACAGGGTACTACTGCTACAGCAAGCATTTGCTTACTTCTCTTCTGATATTACAACATTACAAATATAATGTTGGATAATGATTCCTTTGCTGCTTGTTCATAACCAGCTAACACCACCAAATCGTACATTTTTTACTGTGAAATGATTTTCCTAATGTTGCAAATTATTTAACTATCTCATATTGCATAGGATTATTAACACCTCTGTCTTAGTTACTTTCAAACATGAAATTGAAAGTTTTCTTTGCAGATTCTACTGTGGATAGGTCACAGAGAATGTAAATTTTCTATACAGCCCAAGTAAGAGGAATAAACTAGTGATTAAGGACTACATTTAAGTCAATCTTTACAGGGTCACTTGGGAAAACAATCCAAATTAAACTTCAAAATCACATTGCAAACATCATCTCAAAAGGCTGAGTAGACAAATATCTTCAGATTTAGTCTTCATAATTAGGTGTAATTTAACTCACTTTCCTTCTAAAACACATTAGAGTTATTCACACAGTTTAATTCTGAATGAGACCATTTTCTAGGAGTAGGTTTAACTTAATTTTTAGCATATCTTTAATAAATCTGATCTCACTTTTCCTCTGTCATTTTACAGATAAATTAAAAAAATTCTCATTTAACATGTAGTTCAGTGTTAGTAACTGAACACTAGAAAAGGGGGAAGTGACACTAGTAAATCTAAATGGATGTTCTACACTGAAAACCTTTTGGAACAGAAATAGCATCTTTGCCTAAATAATATTTAGGTATTTTTCTGTTTCCTTTTCCCTTCTTCTACCACAAACCATTTTTCAAGTGAGAAATAGTAAAACACAGCACGAGCCAAAATAGAAGACAGCCCAGAAGCAACTTCCATTTTCTCACCAAATCTTTTGTTTCTTCATAATTTTGGAAAAAAATAGTGATAAACTTTATATATCGTTATTTTTGTTTGTTTTCTCCTTGTGAAAAAGTAGAATTGAAATGCTAGAAAATTATGAAAAGAAGAGTTTGTCTGCCTCTTGCCACTACCCTAACCAATGTAAAATGGCAGTGATTTAGAGGAATTACAAAACCAGTAAGTTTTAAGAAAATTCAACTGAAAATATGAAATATAAGCATATGGAATTCACTTACCTCATAGGACTGTTGTTGAATAACACAATACCGGAAGATCCATTTTTTGCACCCGTGAAAAAACAATAGGCAAAGGACTCCTAGTAACGTATTGGCAAGGAACACAGAAATTCATAATATGGTTATAGTAACCTATCCTGATAAGGATATATGGAACATTATATGAACATATATATGATACATTGATTTTCTTAGATTTGTAATGAGAAAATGAATAGTATAACCTCAGTCAATGAGCACTAAATCATGTTCTTCTGGTATCACTTATTGATGATTTATACAGACCCAAATCTATTTAATCAACCATGTAAAACTGATACGAGAATGAGATTATGCTCTGTATGGTCAGAATTAAAATTCTCTTACAGACATATTTGTGTTTCAGAACTCAGGCTTGTCATTAGCTATCTTTACCACCAATTTCTGAATACTTTCTATGCAGAATATAGCTAGATACACAGAGTGGAAAGGAATTTAAGTCTATATGATTCACCACAGCAGGGCTTACAGCCAAATTACAAGAGTTATGGCCCAATGATGAGTGATGAAAGCTTCACGGTAAACCACAGAGAGAGATATATATTCTTTTAGAGCGAGTATATGGCATTTTTAGGTATTTTCCTCAAAACTTTTAAATTGAGTTATATTTTAAAATTCCTGTGATTGCAAAACAGACTGCCTTAGTCTGATGAGTCTCATTTTGCAGACTTTGGAAGAAGAGAAATAGCATAACTGAGAAGTTGCATTTATTGATTGCTTTTAAAAGCAACCAAATTTGGTTTATTTTACATGTGAATGTTAGGCTTTAAGTTCTGGCACCTCAGGACTCATTAACTCAGTGCAATTTCCCCTTTTTAATGATATCAGTCTCCTAATTCTAGCTCTCATTGCTTGTTTCTTGCTCTAACAGAGCATCTCAAAGCAATTCCACATTGGTCAAAAATGGACTATGGGCCTTCTGGGCTTCAGGTTAGCATACTGTGAGATGCAACCCCATAGCTGGTGCAGGGAAGGTGGGTGTCCTGGTCTGAGGTAAAACTGGACCAATTTTGTTCAGTAACTTCAATTTGGCCTAAACCACAACAGTGGGAAAGGTATATTTTTATAACAGTTTATTTGAAGAAAGAAAGAGTCACCTGACAGACTGCTTAGAGGTTTGCAATGTTACAGGCATGCTGTGAGAGGCTGGATGAAGAGGCAAATGCAGATGAAATCAAAGACAAACAGTAAGTGAAGTTTATCCCATGACTCCATCATTCATCATAGGGTTATAAATAGCCATATGCCAACAAGCAGACAAAGAGACAGTCCCAGCTTAACTTCACCATGAGAACTGACATATTTGGAAGCCTGTGAAAAAGGGGACTGGCCCCTTAGTAGAAATATAGGTACATTGTCAGAGTACGCAGAGATGCAACAAGGAAGGCTAAGGCCCACTTGGAATTAAATCTGGCAAGGGATGTCAAGGACAAGAAGAAGGGCTTCTTGAAGTACATCATTAGCAAGAGGAAGACTAGGGAAAATGTGGGCCCACTGCTGAATGAGGTGGGTGCCCTGGTAATAGGTGGATGCAGAGAAGGCAGAGTTACTGAATGCCTTCTTTGCTGCAGTCATTACTGCTAAGGCCAGCCTCCAAGAATCCCAGACCCTGGAGGTAAGAGAGAGAGTCTGGAGAAAGGAAGACTTCCCCTTCGTTGAGGAAGATTAGGTTAGATCATTTAGGCAAACTCAACACCCACAACTCCACGGGCCCTGATGGGATGCACCCATGAGTGCAGAGGGAGCTGGCAGATGTTATTGCTGGGTCACTCTCCACCATCTTTGATAGGTCATGGATAACAGGAGAGGTGCCCGAGGACTGGAGGAAACCCAGTGTCATACCAGTCTTCAAAAGGGGCAAGAAGGAAGACCCAGGAAGCTACAGGCCAGCCAGCCTCACCTCCATCCCTGGAAAGGTGATGGAACAGCTCATCCTGGATGTCATCTCAAAGCATCTGGAAGAAAAGGTTATTATGAGTGGTCAAAACGAATTCACCAAGGGGAAATAATGCTTGACCAATTTGATAGCCTTCTATGATGGCATGACCAGCTGGGTAGATGAGGGAAGGGCAGTGAACATTATTTACCTTGACTTCAGCAAGGCTTTTGACACTGTCTCCCATTAACATCCTCATACACAAGCTTTGGAAGTGTGGGTTAGATGAGTGGACAGTGAGGTGGATTGAGAACTGGCTGAATGGCAGAGCTCAGAGGGTTGTGATCTGCGGCACAGAGTCTAGTTGGAGGCCTGTAACTAGCAATGTTCCCCAGGGGTCAGTACTGGGTCCAGTCTTGTTCAACATATTCATCAACAACCTGGGTGAAGTGACAGAGTGTACCCTCAGCAGGTTTGCTGATGATACAAAACTGGGAGGAGTGGCTGACACACCAGAAGGCTGTGCTGCCATTCAGTGAGACCTGGACAGGCTAGAGGGTTGGGTGGAGAAGGAACCTAATGAGGTTTAGCAAAGACAAATGTAGGGTCCTGCATCTAGGGACCAATAACTCCATGCACTAGTACAGGTTAGGGGCTGACCTGCTGGAAAGCAGCTCTGCAGAGAGGGACCTGGGAGTCCTGGTGGACAAGTTGACCATGAGCCAGCAAATGTGCCTTTGTGGCCAAGAAGGCCAATGGTATCCTGGGGTACATTAAAAAGAATGTGGCCAGCAGGTCAGTGGAGGTCATCCTTCCCCTCTACTCTGCCCTAGCGAGGGTGCATCTGGAGTACTGTGTCCAGTTTTGAGTTCCCCAGCTCAATAAATGACAAGGAACTACTGGAGAGAGTCCAGCAGAGGGCTACAAAGATGACCAGGAGGCTGGAGCACCTCTGTTATAAGCAAAGGCTGAGAGCCCTGGGTCTGTTTAGCCTGGAGAAGTGAAAATTGAGAAGGAATCTTATCAATGCTTATAAATATCTAAAGGGTAGATGTCAAGACTCTTTTCAGTGGTGCCCAGCAACAGGACAAGAGGCACCAGGCACAAACTGTAACACAGGAAGTTCCATCTAAACACAAGGAGGAATTTCTTTACTTTGAGGGTGGCAGAGCACTGTAACAGGCTGCCCAGAGAGGTTGTGCAGTCTCCTTCCCTGGAAGTATTCAAAACCCACGTGGACATGATCCTGTCCAACCTGCTTTGGCTTTGGACTAGATGTTCTCCAGAGGTCCCTTCCAACCCCTACCATTCTGTGATTTACCTTAGAGAACGCTGCCTTTATAACCCTGTGCAACAGGGCAGTAAGCAAGCCAGTACTTACAGGCAGAACCATCTGCAGTTTTTCCATAGAATTAACACTTCAAAAAGCAGTTAAAGGTTTCCAATTCCTAAGATAGGTTTTAGTAGAACCCAAACTGGAACAAGGTAGCTTTTCAAACAGATGAAATGCAAATCTCTTAAAAGAGACAGGTTCAAATTAAACATTTTGTAAACAACCTCCTCCCTACCTTTGGTGTCTGTACATCCAAATCCTGCTCCTAGGTCCAGCAGTTTTCTTGGATTGCTACAAACTCAGCATTCCTTTTTAAAGCCTAAGCAGACTTTCCTTTATAGGTAGCTATATGGCTGCTACTTGCCTCTTATAAGAATTCCCCAGGTCCTCTGCAAACTCCCCAGCTGGTTGCACTGAGCTGTGGAAACTGCCAGCTGAGCATGGTCAGTAACACTCAGAAACTAATTTCAGGGAAGACCCACCATCCCTCCCTTTGGAAAAGTTCACCTGAACAGAATAAATCCCTCATCATGCCTATTTTCACCTTTTTATACAATGTAGCACACAATAAGCTGTGATCAAACAAGTGACACAATGCACCTTGCTTCACACTATAGATGAAAGACTGTGCTCAACTGTTAATTGTTAACTTTAAATTATATAACTGCTGAATTTAGCTTGCTTACTTTCACAGGGCAGCATGATGTTCTGTACCACTCAGCCTTCCCTGGTTGTGCTTCCTGGCAGTACTACAACTGTGGAGAACCCTTAGAAGTTCTCATATGTGGAGCTCTACAAGGTTTTTCTTCAACACATACTTAATCAAGCAGAATTCACTGATCTATGTTCTTTCCACTTAAAATGAGACTTTTTATTTCATGCTTAAATATTTGTTGGATGGATATAAGAGCATATTTCTCTTGCAGGCAACAATGCTCTAATGGAGAAAGAACAGCAGGAGAGAGTTTGTTTTTTGAAACAGGTCATCTTTTCCCATGCAATGGCCTTTACTGGTATTAAGGCAATTTGTTGTTTTGGTTTGTTGTTTTTTTTTTAAACTCCCCAAACATAGGTTTGACATAGATCTATGGAAGGCTTGCATGGGCTTTAATTATTATTAACTCTTGACACTTAACTTCTCCAAACAAATTATTGAAAACCTTGGATCTGAGTTATCTACCAAATTATGTTCCTCAGAATACAATTTTATTCTGATTAATTAAAAGCAGCAAGTTTTTAAGAAATGAGGATGAACATGTTTTTTAAAGTGAGAGACCTAACAAGTAAGAGGTAGCAAAGCACTGAACATCTAATTTTAAGGGGAATTTTTCAGCCAAAAAATAATTCCTGTATTTCTTCCTGCTGTCTTCTGCATAGAAAGAAGCCACTGTTTTACAGGCCAGACCATCTTGCCTTTGGGGAATGGAAGTCAGGAACAGGGAAACTCCCTGTTGAAGGGACAGCAGCAGCAGCATTCCCATGCCTGCAGCCCATTCCTGTGGCTCCCACAGCTGGAAATTAAACAGAAAAAGTGGGTAATGCAAATTTGTGGTCAGGTTTCAAAGTTAGTAGACTGTACCAGTTTGACATGTTTGAAATCAAACTGTGCATTCTTTCATTCCATTTTTTTATTGTCTGATCAATGTAGGTGTTTGAAATTTTATGAATATCTGCTGTGACAGTGTACTATTGCTCTCTCAACCACCACAATTTTTAAAACATTGCTTGTGTTCCTCTTTCTCAATGCAGTATTAGATTAAATTTCATAATGTGACTAGCAGTGTAAGGGCAACTAATATTAAATAAATCAGCAGCTTCATTTTGTAGAGTAACTCCATGGGTCTTTCTAAATTTTTTTTTCTCAAAAACAGTAAGTTCAGTGAGTTAGAGAAACATATCATAAAGATACGCTATCAAAAATTGTTTCTAAACAAATAACAGGATGACAAGCAATCATCTCTTTCCCATTACTTTTTATAATAAAGAAACAGCTCCAGAGTTTTCTTGGGAATTTAAGACATATTTAAAGCAGATAATAACATGCAAATTCCTTACAGGCTAAGGTAAGCCATCAGGGAAATGACACCTTGGAGACAAAGTAGTTCTGAAAAATCAACCCCGACAGAGACGAACAAAGTGACAGACCCACAGGCAACTCTGAAGTCAGCAGCTCTACTGCTTGTGAAGTCTGCCAAGAAGCATAACATGCCCAGGTATTTCCAGCTGCCTGTTCATTATTCTCATTCCTGTCAAAATGCATCTTTCTTGCAACACTGTCATTCACAAAACATTCACTTTAGGCTCCAAAGGCAAACAGGCCAAATTCAGAGCTCTAATAATCTGACATGAGTCCACTGAAGTCAGTAGTTACGCTTGCTTATATTCATGAAGAAATTTATCTCGATATCATAAAATGTGGGAAATTCGGATCCTATTCAATTAGGTGCAATTTACCATAGGTTTGTAGGAATTTAAGGAATTATTTAAAAAGTTAAAACTGCAAGACTGGAGCTTATTTTAGATAATATCTCAGATTGTTCTACTAGGTTCTCGCATCAATATTTCATCAATCTCTTTCCCTGGGCATTAGCAGCACAGGCATCACTGAATGGTGGAAACTGAAGGTCCATTTTCATTCAGTAGTTCTTCCCTCCCAAAGCAGAGCACCGCAGATAAACCTTTCTCACGCCCCTCTTCCTATAGGTCTTTCCAGGTTTTTCAATACCATAATCATTTTGGGTCCAACAGAAGAGTATCTATAGTGAACTAGTCATCATTTTTTTTTTTTTCATCCGCTTCAACTCTCCTCCAACTCAAAATAATAGTAACATGACTCCAGTTCATCTTTTTCTTAGTCTCCATACAGATGCCCAAGAACTACATATTGATTCTACTTTTCATATATAAAACCCACCACTTACATACAATGATTTTAGAACTGCCTAGCTACCTTGTAGTAGTTGGAACTAGTCCTGGGGAGAAAAAGATATATATACACACATATATACCCCAATGGGGTACACAGATATACTCACATACTTAAAAATTAAGCACCTGCCAAAATACTAGAAGGATCAGAGTCATAGCTGGCTTGCAGATGTGGGAATAAATAAAGAATAGAAACAGTATTTATGGTTAAGATAGGTTGGATGTTCTTACCTAGGGGAAAGTAAAAGACAAGATTGCTATATATCATCTGGAATTAATTTTGAGCTTTTTATATACCGAAAAATAAAAGCAGATGTATAAAATCCTATTGGCATAACAAAGCCCAATTTTGAAAAGCCTATTGTCTGCAAATGTGATGATCCTCAACATCTATCTTTAGGCGGACTGAAGGATTCTGAACAATCTAGGGATGATAGCAAGGCAGCTAAATAATATTTGGAGTCAAATATATATTCTTTCTCTCCATTTCTCAGTCTTGCTCTCATACCTGATTATAATTTGGCAGAGAATTAGAAGACTAAACCATGCAATAAATTTTGGAAAATTACTGCACTCATCATCTGGAATCAATCTGGATATAATAAATTAATCCTTAGCATAAAATAGAGTAAACATTGCCTCCTACACTTCAGAATCTGCAAACATACACTGTAGATGCTATAAGCATATTTGAATCTTGATTTCTCTGGACACGGAGAATGTACACTAATACTGATGTCTGACAGGTACATGTCTGACATGCAGTACAAACAAATAGACATATTTAAACCTTCATTATTTTGCTTACTGTTTTTCAGAAATTCTGCAACTTCTTTTATAGTCATTTGACAGTGCTACATTTTGGAATGTTCAGGTTTTATTCTAATTGATGTTTTGCTTTAGCAATCTAATCTCAAGGCATTCTGTATAAATTAATAAATTTTTTTTAATTATACTTATAAAACTTCCAGTATGTGAATAAACAACATACTTACATTCTCAAATCTATGTGAAAATTACCAGAACAAATTTGATACTGAAATAATTGAATTCTGACCTCACTAGCATCTACTGAAGATTGTTATGTAGTATAAAATTCACTTATTGCTATGATAACTTAATAATCAGTAGCCTAATACCTTAATCTTGAGTGTCTGGATCACATAACTCATAATATAATACAGTGGAAGAAGCAATGTAATGGAACTTGCATTTCTTTAACTAAGTATCCAAATGTGAACTTTCATATTCCTATCATTTTATTGCCCATTTTACAGCATCTCATGAAATTAATATAAATAAATTAAGCTAGGTTTTAATCTAGACTTTTACATTTTGTTTCTAAGGATCTATTATGTCTTTTTCCAGTTTAATGTTTTCATCTTCCTCAACTATCATTATGCTAGTAGACCTCATTACTTTTTGCTTCAGTCCAGACTGGCTACAAATGAATCTAATTATTTTATAGTTTGGGCAATGTGCCTGGCAGACAGCAGGGCTTGGACACCCACTGCTGCTTTGAAGATACATGTGGAAAGAAAAACTTGACATTTTTCTGATAAAGTTAATGATTTTCATGGTATTGACTAAAAATTAATCACTTTCTGGGAAAAAGGGTCAAAATATGGGCAGCTGAGACTATTAGAGACTGCAGTACTCTTATTGAAGCATTGTGAGTATCCGTTTGACATGTTTTTTAAAGCGTTAAGCAGAGAAGAAGACCACTAAGAATGAATGAAGTAGCAACCAACATATTGATCATTTGGTATAACACACATTATAGACAAAAAAGGTGAAACATAATTTCAAGATATCATCAAATAGGACAAAGTGTATGCAAAGATGTTCTGCTGGTCCTGCATTTACTTATGCTTTCATGATTCTCACAGCGCTGCTATATTCTCCTCTGTTTGTCTTAACATCAGGGGCAAATATTCAAATTTTGCTACATTAAACAATGATTAAAATAATATTTTCAAGAGACTTGCCTTTTCGATACCCACGAACAACATGTAAATACCCTGCCTTTGAGAGAGGAAGTACGTGCTCTGCAGAAATCCATGCCCATGGACAGGAAGCTCAAGGCAATTTGGCAGTTTTAGTGCAATCCTTGTTTCATTATTCCCTGTCACATGAACTACTCGGTGCCTTCTGGGAACTGCTGTTAATACACACAGCCCACTGGCCTCCTGGGACTGGTCCCCAAGACTTTGACAGGGCTTATGTACTGAAAGCTGCCTCACATTACAAAAGGGCATGGTCAGCCCTAAACAGAGTTTTCAAATCTCAAACAACTAAAAGGCACCAAATCAAATTAAAAGCGTTGCCATGTCTTAATTTTGAAGCTACTACACATAACCGCTTTCCTCAAAGGGGTGTCTTTTTTTTCCTGTGATAAATATAGAATTATGACTAATGAAGAATTATTACATTGCATGATAATGCTTGTGATTCAGTTTTCATCAGCTATTACTATTAAAATGGCCATTATTTTATGAACCGAGGTGGATAATGAGAAATACTTGAACCAAGCCTGCCAGCGCTCTCATGTTTCAAGGCAGTTGTCATTTGACAACAGCTGTAAGCCCTTTGACAGGATGTGTTATTTTGGAGGAATATGAGTTAAATATAATGGGAATTAAATATTTATTGAATCGTAAGATACTAATGCATTTTTTTCTTTTATTTTTACATATTTATATGCACATTCGGTCCTCCTCGTCTCAAACTTGGGCAAGTGAGAGGGCAGGCATGAGACAGGGAGCTACCTGAGGCAGGCCTCCCTGAAATGTTACCTTTGTTTTCCCAGTGCTCTGAGAAACTTTTGTTCTGCTCCAAAATACTTTAACAAGTGATTCAGTTGCAAGGTGTCTATGCAGAGGAAGAGGAAGTACAGGAGTGTCATGACTAGGCATAGATTAATTTGCTGTTAGCTGTTCACCTTCTTAGTTCTCTCCCTCTCTTAATTTCCCCCAGTTAAAAGGAACTGTGAGGGTGGTAGCGTTAGTGTTGCCAGAAACTAATAAACACGCTACAAGTGTGTGACACATGCAGACCATTAGTCTGTGCCTGCACTGCCTCCTTGTGTATTAGATAGGCCACCAATACTCCCCCAATACAAAACAATGCCACAAAACAATGCCGAACAGGGACTATAGGAGGCCCTTTACACTTAAACATCTGCGTTCTTAATTTGTCACAAGCAATAATTAAAAACGGACTGTGGTATGTAGGTATTGGCCCACCGCTTCAAGAACAAAATTGATTAAAGCAGAACTGATCAGAGAGACCCCGTCTGATACTAAGATGAACAGCTGGCAATGAGAGTAACTGAGCCTGTCCAAACTGTCCCCTGTTAGTTCCCCCAGCCCACGTGTCTGTTTCAACTGGTCTGCAGCAAAAGGAAGTCTCAGATAAATTGTAAAAACAAACGAATGAAGGAACCAATTAGATACCAGCATTTGAAGGCAAATATTTGAAAGTGTTGTGTTGCAAAACCGCAATAGACTTATAATTAAAGGTAAGTTTTAGTTGTCCATTGAATAAACTCAGAAACTGCAATCAAAATGTAGATTTTTGACAGTTCTGTTGTGTAACGGCAATATCTAAAAACTAGACAGAAACTGAGAAATTAATCCCTACATCAAATATGCATTTCTCATTTTCACTTGTCTTAAATGAGGAAAATTCTGGTATCCTTAATATGTCGTGTTTTAGGAGACATATTACACCTTACACTAATTGCTCATATTTTTTTCTCTTGAAGTAAGTATAATTACAATTACAACAGGTTATGATCCCAAGAAGAAATCCATGCAAATGAAAAAGGAATGGTGGGTTGCTGTACCAATTATACTGTGCTGTGCTATAAAGTGTCTGTAAGTGAACCTTGAAAGATTAGGGAGCTGGGATGAAATAAACCCCCAAAACTTCAGCAGAATTACCAAGCTGAGCTGGCAATGCTGCACGATACTTGATACTTCCTGCTGCTTGCTGAACAGGATGGAAATGCTGTGCTGTTTATATGGTGTAAAATACTATTTCAGCAATATTCTTCTCTCTACCAAGGGAGGTGCAGGAAAATCAGACTATTTTACAAGACTGTCATGATTAAGATTCAACAAAGTCAATGAGACCAGGAAAGATAGTAATTGCTGCTTTTCTTCAATGAACTTCATTGACTGACAGAGTTTTAACGTTCTCTTTTAACCTGAGGCCAAACACATAGCACATTCCCAGAACAATTCCAGTCAGAAAATCTTCCATTCGTAAATGTGTGGTCCTACAGATCCACAATCCACAGAGAAACTAACTTCCCAGTCATACCATATGCCGTAGCTCCTCAAACACGTGCCCTGTATCAGCATCAGAACAGTACTTGCTTTTGTGTATATGAAGGCTATGTAAAACAAGAAAGGGTTAACTTCATAAAGAATTACAAATTTGTCAGACTACATCTATGAATGAAAAAGAATAAAGTTCATGAAAAAATTGTGCTCCTTAATTGTGGCAAGACTTTATGTAAATACAGTCAGTTACTTTTCCTCTCATATAACAATATAGATGCACACTGATAAAAAGGAGGATTGGAGAGCAGAAGTCGTGAAAGAGGACAACCATGTGACATGGAGGTATGCATCAAAGTAGCAAGGGGGTAGGGGGCTCAAGGAAAGAACACATGCCATCATCTTGTCTGCACAGACAGGCCAGAATCAAGCAATAAACCATTTTTTTTCCAAACAATCCTGATCTCCATTAAGACTAAGTAAACAAAGCCAAAAAAAAAAAAGAAATTAATGCATTAGCTTCTGATAACATCAGTCTATTTTCTCTCCCTTTGATACACAGAGAATCTACACAGGAAGGGTTCTTCGTCCTTCTTTTCCTAAATCACAACCACAATCAGAACAATAACCACAGCAAACATGAAACTAAGATACTGACCCCTATTACTGTCTTTGCGGCTCACACAGGATCAACTGATAATTAGGCTTTCCAAGGGAATTCTTCTCAAGCCTAAC
This sequence comes from Ibidorhyncha struthersii, assembly GCA_013398815.1. NCBI lineage: Eukaryota > Metazoa > Chordata > Aves > Charadriiformes > Charadriidae > Ibidorhyncha > Ibidorhyncha struthersii. The sequence goes on along the minus strand of VZSZ01004988.1, from coordinate 294,875 downwards.
TGTAATACATAGCTAGGTAACCAGTGCTTATAACAAAACAAAAGATGGCGCGTTCTTATAACACTACGAAGCCCTGCAGCATCTGGGAAAAGCAACTCTTGATTTTTTATTGCCTTAAGCGTGAAACATAACCTCAATCCTAAACATCACTTTCATTGCAGCAAGGTTATGCATCTGTACAAACTATGCTAAGTTGTAAACTTAGGTGTAGTCTGTTTGGCAACACTTATACTATGTCTGAACTAAGACAATGGCCCATGGAAACATCAGGGCTGTTCTTATCTCAATACGCTGTTCAGAATCAAACAATTATCCATCATGCTCAAGTTTTCATTTCCCAAAAGATACCTCCTAACTCCATTCCAATCCCTAATTTTATATGCATACATATGGTCATGAAAAAGAATATAAGCTCATGATGATTCCATACAATGCCGTATTCATGCAAGCTTTGCAGAATCCGGCTATAATTGTGGGTCTTGAAAATATTCTTTTTCTACCCTAATCTTCAAGCCAACCTTATCTCTAACCTTCACTATACCCAGTCATGAAAACAAGGCATTGGCCAGTGATAGCAATTAGGTGCTTTGTATTCCCCATCAATAACCCAGTCTCCTGAAGTCATCTTTTGCAGTGTAACCTTAATGACAACTGTATATAGGCTTGGCAGATGAAAAAGATAGAAAACTGAAAATAAGATACTGGATCTTGATGATACCAGACCACTCTGTATTTCTAGATCAAATCAGCTGGGTTTTCTATGAGTTATGTTGTTGAGACCTCACCTAAACCTCTCCTCCTGTTGAGCAACCTTCCTGACTCTTCAGATCTGTAAAAACTGATGGTGAACTTGGATCTTGACACTTCCCTAATCTTAATCTGAAAGACAGTAAATGATTACTGAAAGCAAACAAATGGCATCATCTTGTATGGTCACTGTTCTCCTTCCTGCCGCTAAGAACGTTCCAGAGACTAGCAATAGACTGGATTCTAGATAGTAAATCTAATCTCAACCCAACCAGAAGACCAGACACCTCAGGACCACAGAACAGTCCCCGGTCCATTTTACTTATGAGATTCAGTCTAAAGATTCCCAAATATTAATGCTAAATTCCTATACCTCCAATTCTAACTTTTGCCTTATTAACGACTACAGGACCAATTACTAGAGGAAAAGCCAATGACTTCTATTCATATAAGCTGAGTCTTAATTCTTATTAATTCTTATTTCTGGGAACACTGTAGCTTCTACCATAAGGTATGCTCTTTATACTCAGTCATTTGTTTTGAAAACACAACCCTTAACCTGTTTTAAACACTAACACTCTCCTAGGGCAAGTCACAGAGACTGACAGAGGAAAAGACAAGATAAGGCTTGTAGCAGTATCTGCGCAATTCTCACTTCTGTAGCCTCTGCAGAGTCCAATACTAATCTTTATTTTATACATATGGACCTACTGATGTAATATAAGACAGTATCAGTCTCTGTTTTTCATTTGTACTCTTTCTATGCTTACCTGCAGGGGACCCTGTAGAATAGAACATTACTCAGGGACGCAGACACATTATATTAAAAACCTAACTTTAAGTGCAACAAAAGCCTTGTTCAGATCTAGAGAATGAATTCCAACTGTAAAACAAAATATAGACCCTTAGCTTATTTCTCCATCTGGTGTAGAAATATTATTTTCTCTTGAGGAGGAAAACAATGAAAGTCTTTGGCTGCTAACTACATTAACACAATGTTTGCTGCCAAGATTTTTGCATTTATGAGAAATGAATTTACCTGTTGATGCTTTAATTTGCTAAGCCTTGAACCTCCTGCCTAACACAGACTTATTCTCAGCCTACAGGAGACTAAGGCATTGGTTTCTGTCAGTTGGTATAAGGCACTGGCTTCTGTCAATGCCTACCTTCTTCTTATCTCCTTGTTTCCCATAGGTCCAAAATGCAAGTGGGAATAGTGACAATTTAGAATGCAAGTATCAGCGTTAAACTCATTTCTAATAGTAGTTTTATTTTTAGGAAGGGTACCAATTTCTACAGGAAATCGCAACACAGGACATCAGATTCTAGTAATACCTCCCTGCTACTCATTTTTGGCAGTCTTGCATATGTGAGCATTACTCAGGGTTTAGGATAGTTACGATGCTCAAACTCTAACACTATGACTCAAACACTAACAATAACTTGTATTAACTAGCACATAAGGGAGTAACCCCAAAGTTCAAGACAATGTTAGCCACTGATTTCTATCAACACACTTAACCTTGGGGGAACTTGTAGAAAGGTATCATACTCTGAGCTTTTCGATAAAACCTTCAGCCTGAACCTAACTGTCCTATCTACCTCCTAAACAGATAGTCTACTAGTTCTTATAGGACTGATACAGCTCAAGGCACAGGTTTTTATCAACACAATTACTATCTCCAAGGGTCAGCAGGGTCCAGAAACAATCTGGCTTCTTAAGACTTCAAAATCCTCAGCCCTAACCCTGTGCAAAATCTTTTCCCTTTTCTTACTGTTAACAGCGACATGAATGCCTACAGAGAGAGACTACATCAAGTATCTGTTTCTATCAACAGCAATCTCTGCAGAGTCTACAAAATCCAAATTCAAAAACAAAAGAAAATTTCCCAGACTGTGACCAAACCCTATATATAACCTCTCATACATAAATTATGGGAAGACATCCTACAATAAACTAATGCCTTTACACTTCATACTCCAAAACCCTGACTTAACCCTATCCTAAACCTAATTTTATGAAACCTGGCAGCTGAGTCCTAAAACAGAAGAAAACCACCATACCCTTTTATTTTCTCTCCCTGTCATGGTCTAACCCCAGCCGGGAACCAGGACCACGCAGCCACTCACTCACTTTTCCACTCACTCCCTTCTCCTTGCCCCCAGTGCGTACGGGAGAAGAATTGGAAAAATATGGAAAACTTGTGGGTTGAGATAAAGACAGTTTAATAAGTAAAGCAAAAGCTGCGTACGCAAGCAAAGCAAAACAAGGAATTCGTTCACTACTTCTCATCAGCCAACAGGTGTTCAGCCATCTCCAGGAAAGCAGGGCTCCATCATGCATAACGGTTACTTGGGAAGACAAAACACCGTAACTCCAAACGTCCCCCTATTCCTTCTTCTTCCCCCACCTTTATATGCCAAGCATGATGTAAAACGGTATGGAATATTCCTTTGGTCAGTTGGGGTCAGCTCTCATGGCTGTGTCTCCTCCCAACTTTTTGTGCATTCCCAGGCTACTCGCTTGTGAGGCAGTAAGAGGGGCAGAAAAGGCCTTGACGGCTTAGCAATAACGAAAAACATCGGTGCCCCATCAACACCACTCCCATCCCAATCCAAAACACAGCACCGCACCAGCTGCCAGCAAGAAAGTCAACTCCATCCCAGCCGAAACCATGACACTCCCAGAGAACTCCATAGGGGAGCAAGAAGTGATGCCAGAAGAAGAAAGGGAGGAGCATGTAGGAGCAGACAACGGGAAAGGAATGCCCTGCTTTTGGGGCTGTGTAGGGTTGCACAGTGCAGGTGCATCCAGCCACTCCAGCTTTCCCTACGTTGACTGAACATTAACATTCTCAATAGAAGAAAAATAGTAATGCTAATGTTTGTGTAGTCTTTTGGTACCTGAGCTAACGAGTACTCAACTATGCTGGTTTGAATCAAATTTCTTTTACTATTGCCTGTCCTCCCTAATTCTTGGGCATCTAAAAGAAAGAATCAATGGACACTGAGCCGTTCCCTAGCCCAAAGAGTTTGGTGAGGCACAGAGAAAGCCTTGGCTTCATCCTTCAAAACCTTAGATAATGGACTGGGGGAGCTCAATGAAGCTGTAAGCTATTACTGGTGGTAGCAAATGGTATATTACACTTGAAGATAAAATTGTGGCAAGAAATACTGTCATTTATTTTGTCTGTATGCATGCATTCATATATTTCTCTCCCTTTAAAACTACAAAAAGAAGCCCATTAACATTTCGTCTATCAGAGATCATTCCACTAATCTCTATTTGTAAGACATCTTTTTTTTACAAGGCTTCACTTCACTGAAGGAGTATGACTCACTTTTCTTCCCAGTATTAATCATACAACAGAAAACTCTTAGAAAATATAGGTCTGCACCAGAAATGAGACAAGGATAAAATACCCACCTACATAAATCAAAATACTTAAAGTCATAGAGAAGGCAGTGGGTGATGACTTTTAAGAAAACCACTTATTTTGTAATATTCACTTCTGTGCTGTGAACAGAATTGGAGAAAGAAGTTCAAGTTTTAGAAGGCATCAACATCTGTGTGAAGCTAGAAACAAAGTAGTTCAAGCCAAATCCATGTCCCTGGGACACATGGAAACCAACAGTAAAAGCATACTCTTCCTTACAGTGCATTAGTTATTCCCAGGGAAATGACCCCTTTGTATACAGACAGAAGTCTCTTGCTTTTGGTGATGTCAAGGAATATGCTAGGAAAAACACAGTATGATTGCAAGACAGCCAAAGAACATCACATTCACAGTTACATTTCATTACAGTGCCTATAGTATGAAGAATAGGAAAGCGCTGCTGCTGTGAGTTTCTTGTAAGCTATAGTGGTCCAAGGAAACATATTCCCTCTGTAGTTCCTAACCCCTCCCCCTCTCTGCCCCAAAATACAACAATGACCCATCTGTGCACATACAAGAGAGCAATTCCTAATATTTAAACATGGACTAATCTGCCAACGTCGATGTATCGGGGACAGAACATAATGAATGTCACAGTGCTTAGTCTTTCTTTTCACTAAAACTGTCTTGAAGACTAAAGAGGAACAAGAAAGCCGATGGAAAGAACAAACCACTGTGGATCACAGTTGATTTTAAAAATAACATGATTCACTTCTCTTTTGTTTTTCTCTGAAAACATTTTTGTGTTTTAACTCTCTTTCAGATTCAAGAAAGAACATATTTCTCCTGAAACAGCATCTAAGTGCTGAAATTTTCTACGAAAAATCTTTTAAGAATAATTTTACGGCGCTCATAAAGCTTATCTATGCTCTAAATCGTTACCTGTTCTTCAATGTATTTTCACTGCACCTAGGCTGCAATTACTTTACTCTGGAACACCACCATGGCAATTAGGATTACAAACAGTAACTAAGAAAATCAGTTAAACGAAAATCAATAGTCCTTAAGTACCAAATTTGACGGGCTGCAAGATGTGTATCTTCACCTAAACGGCATGTAACTTTTCTCTTGTAACTACAGAATCTGATGGTAATTTATTACATATCTGTGTGGCTTGATATGCCAGCATGCAAAAATAACCGAGATAGCTCCAAAAAAATGTGGTTCTGGTACTAGAATTAGTATAGAACTATACAGAATTGTATATTAAACCAAGCATGCTACCTCACCTGGATTAATATTTTTTCCTTCTAATGCCTCATGGGTATCAAAAATTCTACTAAATACTCAGCATTTTGTCCTATTTTGTTCTGCTTTGGATTGATGGATGACCACAAAAATCAGTGGGTACCTTTCCACTGACACTTTGGGGGCTGAACCACATCTCCTAAAACTTAAATAACTGTAAGGGCACTGAGTTGAGTTACTATTCTCTACACTGTGAAAATACCTGTTCTTTTTCACCACCTATCCAAAATGCTTCCGTTTCCTCTCTTGGGCAGAGATGGAAATTTTTCTTTTCACTAGGATACTTTAGCTGTATTCATTTAGGCTAACAGGAAGGCTGAAAAAAAAAATGTCAGAGAGGCAACCTGTGATAAGAGATCGGAAGCAGCAAGAATGACGGTGCCAGAAAGATGTGTAAAATATAAACATCAAGAAGAAACGTGAAACTTCACAGCACATGAGATTTTCCAATGACACAGTATTAAGTAAAAAGAATAAATTGCTGTTGGGAGTACCTACTGTAATGAAGGAGGACAAAACATCGGGGAATTAACTTGATCTGTTCCAGGAAGCATCTAGTAAATGACTGAGAGCAATACAGACTGGTACGTCAACAATAACAGTACTAATAATTGGTTCCTGACTTTTGGGGACCGGTATGTGGTTAGGGTTTAAGACAGACAATTGTAAGACCAGTTCTGGAGCAGTAAGCTTTGATACAGAAAAGCGGGATAGACAACGCCATTCTGGTGCTCCACAACTGTACTGTGGATAACTCCTTCAAGTGCCAGAACAACCTCGTGTATCTCTTCACAGAATGGCACCCAGTGCACAGCATTTAAGGGAGCTTAGATGTAACCGTGCTACGCACCTCGGTCCCCTCATTTGTAAATCTAACGACAATGACACCAACCATTTCAGAAAATCAAGGACAGAAAGAGCTAGGTATATTAATACAGTGCTGTAAAACATAGGATATTGTAGGAAAGGATAATACACTTCTGAAATTTACTCTTGACATATAAAAGCAACATGTATTTTGTGGATAAACCATATGTTTATTAATTACTGGAAGGAGTTAAAGTAGAAAGATCTCAATGAAGGCAAATTTTAAAAATCTGATATACACGTCTACTAAAATGTGACCAGAGTTTTCTCTCGTTTCCCAGAAGAGCCGGGGCAGAACCCGATCCCTCCGAAGGATCTCGACCTTTCTGCTGCAGGACTCAGCTGTGCCAGAGGTTTTTCCGCTACCCACAGGTCGGTCCCCGTTACCGACTGCTGCACGAGTGGGAGCAGCAGGACACGGGTGAGCCCGGGAGGTTTCTCGGGAGGAGCCGTGAAGCATCGCTCCCCCATTTCCAGGATGTGGCGAGGCGGGGGGTGGGGACGGCGGTTTGGTGGCGGGCTCTTCCCCTCGTCACCCCGCTCCCTCCTTTCTTACGGAGTCCCTAAAGCGAAGTCCCCGGAGGTCCCCCAAGTGACTTGTAAGAACAAGTTGCGCCTGGGAGCGGGTGTGAGGAGTTACGGGCCGCCGGGCTCGGACCCGCC
>VZSZ01004988.1:80297-286303 GCA_013398815.1 Ibidorhyncha struthersii | reverse complement strand
GCTCGGGGGGCTCGGCCTGACGGTCGCTGGGCTCCACACGGGCGGTGTCAGCGCCGTAGCGCCGTCCCCAGCCTCCTTCCCCCTTTGCAGCCTCCCCGAGTGGTCCCTTAGGTGTCCGTGGACCTGGTGGGCAGGGTGCAGCCCGCGGTGGACTTGCAGTGGGAACAAGACGCGGGCGGCAGCAGCAGCAGCGCGGCAGCTTCAGCAGAAGGGAATCGCGGCTCTCCTCCGCACCACCCCTCTCGTCCCCCGCACTTCTCCCCTCCGCGCTGCTCCCCGGCACGGCTCAGCCCCCGGCCGCCCGCCGCGCCGTCCCATCGGGGCGCCGGCGAGGCGCTCCGGCTTTTTGAGATGTGCTCGCACATTCGAGGAGCTGCAGCGTGGAATCTCCGGTGGCGGGAGCGCTTTCCCGTCCTACCGGGGGTGGAAATGGTGCCTGTTCCTCCATCCCTCTCTCCCTCCCACCGGAGCTCTCAGGCGCATCTGGGGGCCAATCTGGCTGGGATTGAGGTTTGGTTGTGTGGGTTTTTTTGTTGTTTTGTTTTTGGTTTTTTTTTTTCTGTGGGTCTGACATCCATGAAGGGGCTTAACTCTCCGAAAAGAAAGGTTTAATTTTTATGCATTTATTACTTTATCGAGGTCTTTCTCGATCTGAATTCCCACTTTCTGAATCAACAGGCATCCTAGAGGGAGCACGGTACGGTGATCAGTTTCCACTGAAGCCCTTTATACCTGGGCACAACCTTGACGGTGTCAGATCAATCAGGGCTTCTGCCCCCTGCTGGCCCCATTTCTGACAGGGATTGGAAGGGGTCAAATTTCGTCCCTCTTGCAATTCCACCGACTCCAGTGGAGTTACACCCAGGGTGAATTAACCTCGCAGAGCTTCAAGGATTCAGCTCCTCGTTACTATGTCGAAACTAAATTTCTTCAAGAAACAATATTGTCCGCAAAGGCGTTATAGATTTCTCATGCCACTTTTCACGTGACTGTTCACGGTAGGACCGACTTAAGTAAGATTTGTGTAGATTATCTTTACATAATGGGTTGGATGCGAATGCAAAGTAAAAAGAAAATCTAAACCCAAGCAGCCCAGGAAAAATCAATGGAAGTTATCTGGTACTTACTGAAATATATTCAGCAGCATTATGCAGACTAATTTGTTTTTTGGTAACTCTATTAAAAATTAAAAAGCTATATTAAAAAACTTTTCCTCTAGTCTTCTGTATAAAGGACATTTCAGAAACAAAACTACAGGCTTCTTGTGTTTGTAGAAGCATTCTGAAAACAGTTATTTAACTTTTCTGAAATACAGTATGCCATTTGCTTAGAAACTACAGGGAACTGTGCGTTTAGGGCTTGGGCTGTTATTGAAGTCAGTAAGAGTTTTTCCGTTGACTGCAGAGGGAGTAGAATTTGACCTAATTTCCCTAATGGAGTACCAGGGAGATATTTCTGAATCGTCTCTTAGGTATTCTAATCTTATTTAAAGTAGTTAAAAGATAAAAAAGGACATAATGATTCGTATTTCAAAGTAGGAGAGGGAAAATACCTAGGAATAAAATAAAATAGCATACTACAGCAGGTAAACAATATGACTAAATGAAAATGCTGGGTAAACTATGAGTCATTGCCCTTATAAACTCTGCTAAATTAAATCCTATATTCTTCATTTGTGTTTTCATAAACTACCCCTATGTAAAGAAAATTACATGGTGTATTCATATAGTGTTAATCATATAGCAGGGACTTCTTTTTAAGAACAGAACAGAATCCATTCCATGTAGAGAAACCTCAAAAGATTCCTAAAATTCTTGACTTTTTTTTCAAGTTTCTTTATTTAACACAAAAAATAAAGAGAAGTATGAGGTGTCTTTCATAGTACCAAAAAGGGGTGTGTGAAGATCTGATTGGGCTCATGAGTTATTTCTTCTTCAGACAAAAAAAGTTGCAGAAGTGAGAAGCAACTGAATGGGAAAACTAGTGACTCATACTTGGTCAGCTCAGTGCCCACCAGCTCTTAAGCAGCTCTTTTTAGAAAATATTTTTGCTTTATGACTTGTCTAAAGTAAACAAAATTCAGTATTTTAAAAGACATCCTTTGATTTCCTTTCCCCTTCCTTACCTTTAATACTAAATCTGTTGGTAATGTGTTTGGAATGAATAAACTCATTTAGTTGAAATGGCATGGCTTCAACACTATAAATTTTTTGTAAGAGCCTGGCATCAATGCACTATTGTGATGCTGATTTGAATTTCATGGGCAAGAAATGAAAAATCAGTCTTTTTATTATTTATAAGCTTTTTCAAGCAAATGGAAATCCAGCTTTTAATCTGAGTGCAAAAAGATTTAAGCATCCTTACTGCAAATGAGGCTATGAAGCTATATATAGAAAATACACTTTGGCTCTTCTGTGTAAGTGACAGGCAGATTTGTTTCTAATATAGAATAGATACTTTTTACAGTCATCTTAGGAAATACAAAGGTTCCTTGTGCTTCCCCCAGACAGGCTTGGAAACTAGTGGGAGTTCTAGGTGCAGAAGGAATGCAGAACTGGGCCCGCTAGTGACAGCAAGAGGAGAGTTTTCTTTAAGGATGCACACTAAGCACTGTTACTTATTTGTAATTTCTTAGTAAGTTACAGTGGGAATATATCAATCTGTTTCTTGAGTGAAAACTGTTTAATGTATCTGGCTAGACTAAACCTGTACAAAAAAGGTGTTTTAAACTAGAAAAGTATGCATCTCTTCTCAGAACTGTTAGTAATGTAAAGCGCTTTTGATTTTAACTGATCAATTCACTTTTAAGGTTGAAAAAGAATATAAACATTTACGTTGTGCCTTTATTTTACAGTGAAATAGTCTTACATGTTAATTTTAGATTAACAAAATGCTATTAACCTTCAGAAAAAGAGGATGTACAGGGGTTTCTCAGATAAATATTCACAAAGTGAGCAAAAGTGATTAAGTCAAAGGGCGATTTCACTAGATTCAGCTAGTGGTCCTAGCTGAAGTTTTTCTGAGTCCCAGGGATCAGCAGGTGAAATGGTCTGGTCTTCCCAGTATAGTGCAAGAGAGACCTGCATGTATATGTCTGTTTTGCCATATAGTTTAGATTTTTTAAATTGTTTCTAGGGTAAAATAATTATTTCAACTTCAGCAGCAGGCATCTGACACAGAAAAATGACTGGTATGTGTTGTAGATTCTCTAGAGCGTGAATCTTTGCATATAATTTAGAAGGATACTTCACAAGGATCCCAGAAAGGACTATTCAGGCTGCAGGAAACTGTCGTTTTTACTAGTTCTGCAGAAAAGAAGTTTCTCAACTCCAGTTTTGTGTATATCTTAACAAATGCAACTGTATACAAGTACATATAGAATACATACAAATATTCAGTGGTTTTGGCTTGAAATAATCTCTGTGCCTAGCACCTATTATTGGAATGTCACTAGAAAAAATAATCTTTGATAGAAAACCTTTCCTGGTGCTATGGTGTTTTCTGATTACTCAAAAAAAAAAAAAAAAGAAAAAGATTGGTGATTGGTTGTAAAATTGATGTCTGTAGCAGTTGTACAGTTGTAAAATGTAGGAAAGGAGTTGTCATACTCAGTTTTACAATTGTCTTGCCCAAAGTTATTTGGTCTCCTCCAAACAGGGCCCTTAATTCTAACAAAGGTTGCAGCACAATAAAAGAGCCATGACATTACTACTGAAGTGAAGTTATACCTAAAACACAGTGGAGCAATTATGTCTCTCCCGGATTTGTTTTGTACAGTGGTGAACAGTAGGGTTTCCATCTGCCAGCAAGATTAAGAAGTTCCTTTTCTTTTCTATGTAGAGCTCTCTGCTGCTTTTCAGAAGAAATCCTCCCAGCATTGGTTAATTTATTGTTGTTCTGAGTATTTGTTGATAATAGGGGGGAATAAATTAAGCAGAGCTTGGGAGAAACCTCTAATGTTCTAAGAATGTGAAGTCTCATGCAGTGATAAAGATTTGCCCTCTGGATGGACACAATAGAGCAGTGACTTAAAAGGAATTAGGTGTACATGCACGCCTGTTGCAAGGGCTTATAACTGTATTACTCGGTATTAAATACCAAGTTTACAGACTGTAAATGTAAGGATTAATTGTTGACCCTGTTATTACAATAGCAGTAGAATCTGGCAGAACTTAAATTCTTTTTAGCACATTATCACACATAAGGGGTTGTAAAAACCTTTGTAAATTTTAGATCTGGGACTTCACTGCGTGTCAAAGTGTTAATGTATACAGTATGTGAAATAGAAGTTTTTTGGCAGAGCTGATATTATATGGAAGCAAAGTGTTTGCTGCAAAGCAAATTGAAAGATGTATTATGAAATACAATGTAAAAAATGAGGATCCTAATCCTTCTATGAATAATGTAACTGGCAGCTAAGCTCTGTCTACAATACGAATTAACTTAGTTACGAGTCAAATTACAGTCACATTGTTAAAGTATTACTGTAGTCTAAATTTTACGTATGCTGTCCCTTACCTATATATTTACTCAAATTATCATAGTAATCTGATAGGTTATCAAACGTTCATAGTTTATAAAAAAATAAAATTCAAGGTTTTACGACCTTGGTCTCTGCTTAAATGGAAATCCTGCTAACATCAGTAGGATACATAATTGGGTCTCATTTCCTTACATTGCTCTCCAAAGGAAGATAATACCTTTGACATCACTGAAAGTATGGTGACAATTTTTAGCTGTATGATTTAAAAAAATCATTCAGTTGCTTCTCTATCAAATTAAATAGGGTTACTTTAAATGGCAGCATTTGTAAATCTTGACCTTAGATGTGTTTTGCTTTTTTTCTATGCTTATAGCTGAAAAATGTACAAATGTTCTACATTTGAAAACTCCCATTTATTAGAAGATATTTTTGAAGTCTATTGGGATTATTTCTGAATTAACACCTTGATCAACAAAGCTCTTAAGTGGACTCAATCTCTTTCATGTTTAGTTGCTAAGGGAACACCTTGTCTCTTTCTGTAGCAGTGGCCATTTTTAGACTGTGGCTTTTTTTGATATGGTAATAGAAACAGGATGCTCCAAGAATTGAATACTTGTTTTGCTGATTTTCACAGTTGGAAGTACTGTCTCCACTGTCTGTACAAAAATAACTTTTTGAATCTTTAGCATAGGCCTCAACATAGTTAGACACTTGGGCTGTAGTTCTGATATAATCTGTTGTGGTGTAAAATAGGAATAACTCCACAGAAGTATCGATACAGATGTTAAAATATTACAAACTGATGGATCAATACAGGTCCGCACCAGATGATGAACTAGCCCAATCTTTTGTGGGTAACAAGTGAAACATTTTACAGGATCAGGATCAGGTCTTTAGTGCTTGATTATAGTCAATGTTGCTGAACAAGTGATAAAAGTACAACCTATCTAGTCTCAAAGAAGGTTTTAAGTAATAAAAAAGTCACATTTTGTGGTGAAATATGGCAAAAAAAAAAAAAAAAGAAATGTCAGTCCAAAATTGAGGTTAAATGCCAGAATTGTGCCATGTAAAAAAAAACAGAAAGAACTGTTTTTATTTTTTTCCGAATATTTCCAGTAAACAAGCCTGAAAGCTAACCTTATTAAAGAACTGAGTGTATAGTTGTATATAGGCAAGTCTTCCACTGGTTACAATGTGGGATTTAAGTGGGTTTTTTTGGTGTTTGTTTTTTGTTTTTTGGGGTTTTTTTTTTTGTTTTTACTATATGAGTGTTAGAGATTGGTCTTTAAAAAGAGATATGGATAGTAGTTGGTGAATATCAAAATAGGTCTCATATATGCATAGACTATCTTTATTGTCTTTGAAATGCTATTGTGTATTTAGTAAATTTTGCAGCATAGGAAGTCAATGAAAAAATTCCAAATAGCTGGTGTGGAAACAGAAGTAGCCAGTTCTGAGCAGTTTCACACAAGCCCTCTGTTGGTGAAATAGTCAATCATAGGCCATTTAAAGCATTCCTGAATGCATCTGGATAATCTCTAGTTCTTGTAATCATTAAATATGAAAGCACTGCAATAACACCTTCTTCTAAAAATTACACCAGCCAAGATCCCAATTACATAATTAATCTAAAAGCTAACATGTAGGAAAATCTGTAACAGGTAAAACAGCCTTGAAGTATGTCTCTAGAAAGATATACATGGGTAATATATATTCAGTTAATCTCATAACTCTATATTTAGGTACTTACAATAAAACCAACTTGATTTTCAGGACCACTATGTAATTACCTTAAGCGGCTTAATTGGTTTCATTTTTGTACCTGGAAGATGCTCTGTAACTCAGTTTTGCAGCTCACAAAACAGAGAGAGTTCATATTATCCAGTTCCGAAAATTCCTTTGGTTTACATTTATGAAAAGTATAGGAACCTTCACAAAGGGCACTGCAGAACCAATGCTTTTGATGCTTGCTATCAGAACAGTCTTCTGTTGCATGTCTGGGTTCTCAGTAGAGAGTTGGGAGGCAGGCAATTCCCAGACTGCTGATCCCAAAAAGCCTCTGAAGAAGTGCAGATCTTGCCCAGAGCTAGCCAGTAGGAAATGCTAAGGACAGAAGAGTATCTGATCCTTTCCTGGTGCTTTGACACCTGTGGCAGAACTGCAGGGAATCATTGTGTGGGATACAGAGACTGGAGCCTGCAGTGGGAAGGTAATAGAGTCCTTTCTAAGAACTGGGAAGCTCAGTGAAGCATTTTGGGCATAACATGCTTTTGAATTCCTGCTCTTGGATATTTACTGCTGTATTAATTCTCAACAGATGAAGAACACAGTAGATTAATAAGTACAGATAATAATGATTATAAGTATTTCTGGTTTTAAAAGATATGCATTGTACCTGCCCACAATAAGTGAAAGTGTGTAAGGGTAAAAATAAGAACAAAAATATTCCTGCCACATTAGAAATAACACAGATTTCTAGTAATAGATGGGTCTTGTACTGCATCCTAAAGGTCAACAAACTAACAGTTTAACAAATCCATATTCTAACACTGCTAGTAAAGACTTCCTTATTGATAATTTGGCAAAGTGGCAGCATTTATTACTCTTTCTGCTCTAGCAAGCTTAGGTCTAGCGGGTAAACTAAACTGCTTGCTAATTGTTGATAGAATCAGAAACTGGACTAATAATCTGGGAGAAGGAATGCATGGAGGGGAAAAGTTACCAGGTTTCACAGTAGAACTGCTGAAACAGCTTGACAATTGTTAGCTGAAGTAAACCTATGTCGAAGAACTTCTGACACAATCTGTACTTAACACTGTTTTTAAAAGAACATTTCTCCCTTTTTCTGGCCTGACAGCAATGTTCTGAGAGGTCAACAGCAGAAACTGAAGACTAGTTACCCCTTCATATGAATTCCTGTTCATGAAAATATTTTCACCTCTTACATTCATTAAGCCTTGGACCGTCTAATGAGTGTGAATTAGAAACCTTCATCATAGTAGTTTTTATCTTTACCCATGGAATACATGGAGAGTCCTTAGAATGAGCACTTACAGTTACAAAGATTCAAAATTTTAAGAAAAGTAAAGAAACTAAATAACTATAGGTAGCATAGTTTCAAAAACTGTACAGTAGCTTCTATTTAAGTTCCTAAATAAATACCTAGAAATCTAACCATAGGTAGCCTATTTTGAAAGTCTTGTCCACAAATATAAGGAGTCCCTTCATCAGTACGCACCAAAATTGCATATTTTAGCCTACCAGGCTATAATAGCTTCTCTTCTTTAAATGATCTGTTCCAGTGAAATAAAACTGGACAAAACTTTAACAAACCACTCCATTTAGAATTAAAGATTAATGTTTCAACACCCTTAAGTTTTAGTTTTGCGGTGGTTCTATTGGAACAGATTACTGGCAGAATGAAACATATTTCCATGGAAAAATATGAAGTAAAATAATAGTAATTTAGAAACACTGGTCTTCCTAAGTTTCTCAGATAATTCTTTTCACTGCGGTAAATTAAGCTCTTTTCTACTCCAGTGTTGTATCTCACCAATTACGAGTTATTGATTGTAACTCTTACAGGCTGTTAGTGGAGTCATCACTGGTAAATTTTCACTTTCACATTAATCAAAAGAAGGGCATTGCTGAAGAATTATGATAACTCAAGAAGTTAGCTGTTTATTACATCTGAAAAATATATAAAACTGTTTATTATAAAAATACTGCTTATTATATATGAAAAATGAAAAAAAAAAACAGTTACCAAAGTTACTAACAGTATACCAAACAATTGCACACTCAGTTTGCTACAATATATCTGTAAAATAAAGAATACTGGCTCTTTTGTTTTCCCTTGAGATTTTTTATTATTTGCATTTGAAGTATATCCCACTGTATGCAATCTGGGAACATCTTATGTAGGTGAACACAGCCTTTAAATAGGGAAGGATCATTGTGCGTGAGCTCTCTCATAAAATTAAGAGACTAAGACCAGGAGTTACTAGACCAAAATCTAAATATAATAGGATTTCAACTTCAATGCTTTATTAGGCATTTGAACAGAAAGAAAAATATTTTAGTCTAAATGAGTCATCCCCTGAACAATTTCTTATGGCAATAATTTTGTAGCCAGAAGTTGCCACCACATTCACTTTCCTGCTAGTCCTGGCGAGTTTCACATCGAGGCCTGAAAGTGAAGTCCTTCCTTCTGAAAATGTAGATGATTGTTTCCTCTGTATACCTTATCTTCAATAAAATTCTGTCTTGAACTGTTTGGTCCTTAGTCACCAGCAGCTCTAACTGCAGCTAAAATTGCTTTACTGTACAGTTCATAGAAAGAGAACAGATACCAAGTTTGGTATAGCCTATCTAAAAATGTTCCAGGCTATATTCCTTTCTCACTGCAGCTTCTTAGTAGAATAGAACTTCTGTGTAAAATAGAAGAAAACTCAAGGTGCGGGACCTTCTAGATAAGAAGGATAGTTGCCCATTTTGACTTCCTTTGTTATCTCTTAAGGAATAATCAAGTTCACTCAAAAGAACTCTCAATTCAATGAATATCTTTCCAATCTGCATGTATTCCAAGTCCCCTAAGGACCACTGCATGCATCTGTGATAGGATCATTCTAGATGTTTGACCTCTTAAGGTCCAAGTAAGACATGAAATACTGAGAGCCACAGTAGTGGAGAATTACAGCCACTCATGGAAATGACCCATAAACTGCTTCTCAGTACAGCTTTATGTAGGAAAGGATGGTTAGAAACTGTCTAATAACCAATTAGCCTATATAGGTCAAAAAGAATTTCTGAGGAAGCACTCACACGTATGTGGAAAACTTTTCTTCTGCAAATAAAAAAATTTCTAGTAATAGAGTGTCCAGGTCATTTTCTATCAATGAAATGAATCCGACACACAATTTGTCAATTGGTTTGTGACGGCAACAGACTTAAATTACTAGTAAGATACTATGAGTGGAAGCTGATATGTATGCTAAGAAACAAGAGCTCAAGTGTTTCATATGCCTAAGTGTAAATTTATTGACATGTACACATTAGCTGCTTAGAGTGATACGGAACAAAGCATTCTATTTACGTGAAAAAATACAGCTCTACTTTCAGTGTGTGTTAATGGCCTAACATTTACATACCTAGCATTTACATTAATGTCACTCACTAGATTGATTTGAGTAAACCTATGTGATTTGAGTAAGCCTATGTGGAGAACTTCTTTTGGTTTTGGATCATCTCTGCAGTTAGTTAGTAGCTATAAAATTGTAAAAAAAGCATCTGTTCTAAATCAAAATATTTTCATAAATGCAAAATCATTAAGATAAAGATAATTAACCTTGCAACATGATTATAGCTAGAAGGATAATATGTATGACCTTATTGTTCTCTACAACTACCTGAAAGAAGGTTGTAGTGAAGTGGGGGCCAGTCTCTTCTCCCAAGTAACAAGCAATAGGACAGGAGGAAGTGGCCTCAAGTTACGCCAGGGGAGATTTAGATTGGATATTAGGAAAAATTTCTTCACCAAAAGGGTTGTCAAGCAGTAGAACAGGCTGCCCAGGGAAGTGGTGGAGTGACCATCCCTGGAGGTATTTAAAAGACGTGTACATGTGGTGCTCAGGGACATCGTTTAGTGGTGGTTTTGGCAGTGTTAGGTTGATGGTTAGACTCGATGATCTTAAAGGTCCCTTCCAACCTAGATGATTCTATGATTCTATAGATTTCACCCTTTTATCCAAAATGATTGCTGCTGGTGTAATTCCAAAGACAACATTGCTGCCATTAGATGTGCTATTGATCCATCTTTTTTGTGTTCTGCGCAGTTTGCCTTTGGAGGGTCAGTTGGACTTTATCGCAATGCAGAATTTTAATGGTGGCTGCTGAAACACAAACAAGAAATTTTATTTCCTATCACTAAGATAGTAAGTTTGCCATGATCTCAGTTGCAGACAGGATGCATATTTTATAAACTAAGAAGACATGATTGAACACCATTCACTTAATTACCATCTGCATTTAAAGAAATCCAAATGTTATGAACCAGACCTCACCATTCCAATGCAAATTTTCTTGCAGCTGATACAACTTGTTCATGTCTTGTAATGTATATCCTTTTAGCTAGGGTTATGTGGTCACCTACAAGAAGCATTCTCATTGAGAGATGTGGAAATGCTAAGCATTTACACTGAAAACTGAGGTCACCATTAAGACAAGGAGGGTTGATGTCACATATTGAATAAGTCATCAGCAGAGACTGTGTGTCTGAAGGACTTCCGTTTCTGCATTGTCATACAGTTTCTCAGTCCCTTGTTTCTCTGATATCATAACCTGTATTGTTATGGTACCTGGGAACCTCCTCCATGGACAGTTTCCACCAAGAGAAAGAGAGAGACATATTACATAGTAGATTCAAGCTCAAATGTATCAGGAAGTCAAAGTGAAGGAAGCAAGTCCTCTGATCTTGTATAATAAGTGCTGTTTATATTTATGACATTATCATATATCAGAAATGAATGTGCTGTTTTCACCAGCTTCTACTTAACTCCAGTTTAGAGATTGTGGAAAGAAATGAAAGCTATGATATTTTTAACTGTGAATATATGATGAAAATGTAGTCTAGATTTTTACAGGTTATTTTTCAATCTATAATTGCATTTTTTTTTTTAAATGTGTGGTTATTAATTCATTGAATAGAATGCATTGTCATAGCCTTTAAAATAAATGTATCATTATATATGTAGGAAGTCTAGGCTTGAAAATGCTAACCAAAATTGGAAGTCAGTTTTATATGCATTTTCCTCCTCTCTAAGCAAACAGAAAACATATGAAGTTTCCCCTATGTAATTCAGTCCTGATATTCTGTCCTGACCTGGCAGTGTAAAAGTGTGATCTAGCATCCAGTTTACAACATTTTTTTTTTTTTCAATTTATCTTCTTTATTTTTGAAAACCAGGAACTTATACTGGAGCTAAATGATTAATAGTTTGATATCTTGAAAGACAAGGACACTCAAGATCCCATCTCACACAATTCTGTTTTCCAAAAAGGGATTTTTGAAGAATTCTTCTTTGCCATTCCAGAAATCCCAACACTTTTAAACAGTTCTCCTCTGGCTACTACTTTATAGCCTGTTAGTTGCAGTGAAAGTTGCACATGTCTCTCTGAACTTTTTTGAATCAAGGATGTACGCTGTTGAACTAACTCTATATACCTATATATACTAGTATACAAATACTATAGTATTTAGTGAGAAGAATGATCCCCTGCAGTTGGTTATCTAGCAGTGGAAAAGTAGCACAGTGGAAACTTGGTTTTTGATTGCGGTCTGAAACTCAGGGGAGCTTAATCTGAAAAATGCAGGCTTGCCCTGATGAACACAGGCTTCTTTTCAGAGGGTTATCTCATGGCTTTGTCTGGCTTGCCTGCAGGAGGTGGCCTTCAAGCAGCAGTGCAGTGTGGCCAGAAACATCTGCATGAAGGGACCCACTTTCAGGGTCTGGATCTTGTATTTTGTCATATTTGCCATAGCAAACCAAGTTGAGTTTTCAAAGCTGATGTCTTAGTTTCATAGGGACAATTAACTGCACCCCAAGAACTGATGAACAGAGCTGTTTGCGTGATGCTTATTTGTTGATTGTTTCCTTGCCATCTTAAATCTTAGCACCAAATGAGGAAGATGCAAAAGCATTACATCATGTATCATTAATTTGCAGTTTACTTCTCTTATGAGAAAACTATCCAAGGATATTAGAGTAGAAGGTAATATCATTTAGGAAAGCTGCTTTATAAACTGTAAGGAGGTTCTTGCGAGAGACTCTTGATCTGCCAATATATGGATTACATTCGTGCTGCCCCATATAAATACAAGCTGCAATCTTAGTTTGTGGACCATGCAAACAGGCCAACTGCATGGCCTTAGCAGTGGTGCTGTTTCTGGCTATTTCTTACCATTCCCAGAAATCGTGTGGGAGCATAATGCTAGAGAAGAGGCAGTTTTCAGGAAGAGCTGAAGCTCCCAGGATACAGTGACACTGAGCACTGCAGAAACTGACAGAGAGACGCCACAGTTTCAGCTGATAGCTTCCAGGCTACGGTCTTCCATGACTCTGTGAGTTGTCTTCCTACCTCTTTACCCTGGTCTTCTAAGCAGGCCAGAGTTGGCTGTGCGAGGAATTCTCCTCATCCTTTATACTTCAAACAGGTTACCTCTAAGTAGTTAGGATCTATGCGCTGCTGGTTTTCAAGAGCTGTTTATTTTTGACTGGATTCCTAGATGTGTGTTCTCTGTGGCATATTGAAAGCGACTCTGTGTCTAGTGCTTTCTCTAGAGGCATTGAGCAGATCATCTGAAGATGCACAGTGAGCTCATCAAGAATTTTTACACTAATATCATGGCAGCCTGGTCAGCGCTACTGAACACTTGCTCCAACTAGGGTGCCATAGTTCCGGAAAATGTAAAAAAAAACTGGAATTCACCGAGACAAAATTGCCACCAGCAAAAAGAAGGTGTTTCTGCAGAAACACTAATATGTATGGGGGTTGTCATACACAGCCTTATGTATGACACAGGAAGAGTGTAGGGGAGAAGTGTTTTACACTCTGAGCCCTGTTTTCAGCTGGGAGATGGCAAAAACAGCTGTGAGGAGACTTCCAGGCCTGCTACCTCCCAGGTGAAATACAGGATTGGTTGCATCCTAATCTGGGCATTTGGTTAGACTGAAGACCAGGTTAAATAATGACACGCACAAGAATGTTGCAAAAACATTTATGAGGAAGAGGCACAAACTCAGTCTGTTTATTTCACAGACTGAATGATATGTAGGTTTGTATCAAAAGAAAATTTTTGTAAAGCAGCATATTAAAACTTGTACATTCCTGCCTGGTTTATCTAAAGACTTCTAAGGAACTTCTTTACTTTTTAACTACTGGTCAAGGTGGCTAGCTGAAACCTTTTATATAAATTAGAGAAAACGTTTCTGTTACTTATGAGCTATAAATAGTAAGTCAGACATGTTATGACTGGAAATAGATAATTACGTTTTTTGTGTAAGTCACTTCATACAACTTGTCATTTCTATGACACGTTATATTTCTTGAAATTCTTGTAATCTGACTAGTGTTTTTGCTATTTACATTTTGTGAATCACAGTTTGCAGAAATAAATTTTGTCTATGGACTATTAACAAAATGTTTGTTCTACTTATTTGGAATTTCTGGTTTGAAGATTGTTCTCTTCTATTATTATTCTGTTTCTTGTCTGGAGTGTTTTAGCAGCAGAACTAGCAGGGAGTAATGAATAATCTTGTTTATGGATGAATACTCTCCCAGTCAGCCAGGCAAAGAACAGCCGTTATCCTAAAAAATAACGAAGAATCTGGTACAAATTATAGAAAAGAGCAAAGGAAAAAGGAATGTAGCAGTGGTTGACTTATACAGCGACTTGGAATTTTTACTAATATTTCCAATGACTGATTCTACATTACTTTACTGGTTCAAATTGTTATAGGTCCTGCAAAAATAGCCATCAGTCACCAGAAAAAAAAGTGTGGCAGTTCCTTCAGTATGGTAGTAACTTTACAATTGTGTGGAATGCCTATAGAAAATACATTGTATCCATTAAAATTATTTAGTCAGTACTTAACAGAGAGGCAAAACTAATGTTTCAGAATTTGCACACTATTAAAATGTTTTTTCTGAGCATGTTTCAATATAATTTTTTGAATCTGCACGATATGTAAATTTTAAGTAAATTCAGGTGTATAGTGTAACATTCATTCAAAACGTATTAGCTTGCAACAAACATTGTCTATTGGGTTTATATTTGATAACACAATGTGATGGAAAGCAAATGAGAAATTGCATGATGTGAAAAAAAATTAAAGAAGCTCACAAGCATTTTCTTGTGAATATTTTTTAAGACGGGAGAAGTTATGTGCATTCTAGGCTGATTGAGAAGACCTCAGATTTGTTTTTAAATAATATACTTTTGATGTTATTCAAAAATAGGTTTAACCACAAAGTTGAGTTGTTCATATTTGGCAATGCCAAGAGATGAATAGAATGCACTAGTTAAACAACTTTGTTCACATCTGTTATTTATAGTGAATGCACTAAAGTGACTTCTGAGATACTATGCAGTGACAAGAAATAGTGACACTGCCTAGAACTGTACAAATAGTAAGGAAAGAAGGTAGAGATGTTTCTATCTTCTAGTGTGACTCTCTATTAGTGACTAATTAGAATATCACTTTGCCTATGTTTTTACACTCTTTCACTTGTTGTTTGCATGTTATTGTTCAAATAGTTGAATATTCTCACACCGTGAATTTTGGGTCTTAAGTTGATATTTGTTGACACATAAAATGAATAATAGAGAATAAATTAGCTATAGTTAATGCCGCAGTGCAGTTCAAAGACATGAAGAGGGGTCAGATTTGCCAAACATTTCTCAGCTTGAACAGTGAAAAGTGTGTAATACTTTGTCTTGCAAGATAAAGTGGTTATGAGTTTGCCAACATAAAAACTGCAGAATAGTCCCAGTGAAAAAAATAGTCTGTTGAAATTCTGTTTCCACTCAAAAAAGATAATTAATGGAGCCGTGCTCTGCAGGGAGTATGAGAATGAACACCTTATTTTTTTCTAAGAGAAAAGATATGCAGTAAGCAAACTATGTTATTTCACTGCCTCTGTTGAAGTGCTTGTCCATTAAGTCCTTAGCCCTTTTGCCCTGGTGAACTTTTATAGATTAAAGCTTTGTTGTTGGCTTTTTATACATATATATATATATATACATAATTTTGGATCAATATCAGTGCAGTAGCAGCTCTGGATTTCAGCTTTAAATTGTTGAGTGAGCATAAAATGAGTGAGCATAAATGCAACCTGATTGTACTTGCTCTAAAGTACAAAACAAGTCCATTTGAATTTAACTTGAAAATAATGAAAGACACTGATTCAGTCCATTCGCTCCTTGCAGGCAAAGCAGGTACATCTTTCTTTCTCTAACCAGATGAGAAGCAAGATTAGCTTCTTCCTTGTCAAACTGTGTCTGAGACAGCAGTCATATGTAAGCAGAATATATTTTAATATTAGCAACAGACAAGTTTCTGATAGCAGATTATTAGTAGCTGAATGCTTCTGAAACTTCTGTGCAAACTTTTAAAATTAGTTCCACTTCTTAGAAATCACTCTTTAAAATAATGTGTTGCAAGTTTCAATCACCAAGATTCTCTGCATTTAGGAAACTGTGATTTTCAGTGTGTAGTCAAGTAGTTTGAAAATCTGATCATACATTACCTTGTATGGGATGAACTCATATTTAAAAATGAATAATCCTGTTAAAATAATATTCTGGTGTATGAGTAATCTGCAATAAATCAAAATAGGATGCAGCTACTGCTGTGATTACACATA
Organism: Ibidorhyncha struthersii; assembly: GCA_013398815.1. Classification (NCBI taxonomy): domain Eukaryota; kingdom Metazoa; phylum Chordata; class Aves; order Charadriiformes; family Charadriidae; genus Ibidorhyncha; species Ibidorhyncha struthersii. The sequence goes on along the minus strand of VZSZ01004988.1, from coordinate 270,396 downwards.
CACTTTTGCAATGAAATTAATATCCTTTTTAGAAGCTGCATACTGTAGAGGTGCAAGATGAGTAATTCTTTTTGTTGGTTTTTTTTTCCTTTGTCAGCTGAACCCGTCGATGTACTAAAAGCATTAGAATTTCACAATTCACCAGAAGGAGTATCAAGAACAGCAGGATTTTGCACAAACAGAAGGGATTCAAAAGGATCGGATGTTGCCTACAGAGTTTCAAAAACTGCACAGCTGAGTGCCCCAACAAAGCAGCTGTACCCAGGTAAGATTGTCAGAAAGCTATTACTTTGGTAAATTATCTTACTGCCTATGCTTTTATGGCATCTAAAGCGCAATATGTAGTCCGTCAGCAGTACCACAGAACACTTTTGTTATCCCTAGAGTCGGGCCTGCATACGAATGACAGGACATGCTCTTTATCCACTGAATGAATCACTTTTTGTTGGCTTCAGTTATAAATCTCTTCATCAAATTCTGTGTCCCTGGCAAAATTGGCCTGTAAGTCATATTACCTGTTCTTTCATAATGCTATCATCTGATGGAAAGCTTATTTGGTAGCTTTGGCAAGTTTCCTCCAGTTTCAGTAGTCCATTTAAAAGCAGTACTTCCTGGAGTTGTGGTTGGCCATTGCAAAATCGTTCCCAGAAGCACCATCTGTTAAGAATTACCTAAGAGTATCTGGGTATTTGGGGGACTAAAACAGGCTAGTTGTGGATAGCAGGTAATGTGATTCCATCTTTTCTCAAATTTCTCTAAAATGAAATAATAACATTTTGACAAAGATTCTTTGGATGTTGAGGAGAGACTTTTATTCCATTATTTTTCTGTGACTTGTCACTTGACCCAAACTGTTGAGGAAGATGATAATAAGAATATTAAAACCCAAAATTGTGGAACATTTAATTTTCCTGCTTTGATACATGATGCAGAATTTGAACACATCTGTCTATAAACATACAGATTAGATGTTGGCAAAGAAAAATACTTTCTTTTTTGTCTTTCAAAGTAACAATCATATAGATATCATCCAAGATCTATAAAACGGGGAAACATACATTATTTTTTAGTAATACTGGGTTCCCAGAGCAACATGGGAAACAGCTATACACAGTTGAAGTGTAACTTCCATGCTCACTTAACTCATCAGTTTACTTTTTTATTCATGGAAGAAGATCAAAGCAAAATTCACTACAGATATAATATTTATATTATTTTTAACACAGTTCTTCAGTTTTTAATCTATCCTCTCAACTAAGTTGCATATAGTTAACAGAGCTACCCAGCTGAAAATGTCATTCACTGAATTGCGCATTATGGTCTACACTGTCTTGCTGATATTAGTGTGACTATGTGTGTAATTAATTACTACTTCACCTAAGTAAGGTTTGCAGAATATGGGCTGCTCTATCTTTAAAAAATGCAGAAATGATCCATTGTATTGAAAAACTGCACAAGTTGCACAGTGTAGTAAGTTGGCACCTTTATATTCTGAACTTTACAGTGTGTGTCATTGAAGCCAAGTGGTACAACAAAAAACTTGAAATGAGCATTCAAATACAACTGGACAGAAGATTAAACTGACTTGGAATCACTAGTATTTTTTAAAGCTTAGAACAGTACAAGCACCTTCTGCTAAATCAAAGCCTAAGAATCTAGAGCTGGAAGTCTGAGAGCTTGGGTTGACTTGCACTTATTCATTAATCAAATTGTAGCATAAAGGGGAGATCTGGCAGCTGCAGTAATAACTGTTCATATGATTTTTGAATGCCAGAACAAATAAGTACCTCATGTTGCTGGCTGACATCTAAATTTCTATAGCCTTTGACTGCCTTAATTTAGGTACTCTTCTTATTAACGCTTTCAGTTTCTGCTTTACAAATGGAATGAGTTTGCTTGATTTTACCAGTCTATTGCAACACCTCTGTGTGCAGGAGACAAATAAAAAGCAGGGCTCACTCACAGTACAACAAGAAGTAAACTTTGCCTAATACAGGAAAATGTCATGCTATCCTTTACTTCAGTAAAGAACCTAGAAACAATTTTTTGGAGGTCATTATGGTAATTACTTCCTTTTGAATCCTGTGGAACAGGCATCCTCTCCCCACCACGAGAAATCCTTTTTCAGAGATTATTCTTAAAGATACTTGAGTGATCACATGCTTTTTTCTTCATGCTATATAGTAGTGGAAAGACTACAGAAGTTATCCACGACAAGACCAAGTTGTGAGACATCATTTCAGCTAAACAATACAAGTCGTAGTGCATCCTGTTCTTGCTCTTGTCTAACTCCTATAACTCATGAGGAAGTATAGGTATCTTTTAGCTACTGTAGCTTAAAGGAAACTGAACGGCAAAAGCTGGGAGCATCAATATATCTACCTTTTAAAAATGGGTCTGATAATTACCAATTTCCTAGAATATAATAGGCATTGATTTCACTGACTGGAAGGCATTATATAGTTGTAAAGATAACTGCTTAGATTTTTGTTGTACTATTTGTTTATATGCTTTTATTTATCTTTTGTAAAAGCATATAGGAATGACAGGAATGGCAACCCAGATATTTACAAAGATTTTTCTAATAGTTTTCCCTCCAATTGTTGTTGTTATTTTAAGTTATTGTTCAAATAGAACCTTAGAAAGCTCCCAGTTTCTTTTTTATAGGATGTTATCTGTTCAAAGAGCACAAGCCCAGACTATCTGAATTAGTGTCACCTGCCTTAAGCATTTTCAACATATCTTTCACATTAACAGTGCAGACAGGGCAAGTGTTCAGTGCTTTTCAAATAATTTCTTTGGTCTTTGTTGATGGTCGTCTTTACTCTTTCTTTTCCTTTTTTTTTTGTTATCTGTTTACTGTGAGATTAAATGGTGTAACATACAGTTTAATGTAATCTGTAAACTAGGAGTTTTGCCTTGTAATTAAAAAGCTTGACCAAAGGCTCACCAGACTAAATGAAATGCTTTCTATTTATTGGCCTTTGGTCCCTTCAAAATAAGATGTCAAAACTAGCCCTAAAGTGGTCTATATTACTACAGTGTTTCAACAACCTTCTACAAAAAAAACTTAAAAATATGGTAGTAAGCAGGTAAAACAACATTGCAGCAGACAATATAGTAAGTGTAAGACTAGGGGTTTTCTGTTTTAGAAGAGTAGCATGTCATTTAAAGAGCATTGAAGATTTTCTGCATTTTGTTTTCATGTTGTAACTAAAGACTTAATGCCATCAATAGCTTGTCTTCATGGAAGACTCCATAGAATCCTGAAAGAGTTTTTGCACAAGACCTGTCTTGGAAACGATCTTGTATTTTCTCCATTGAAAGAAGCAATTCCTAAATTAGCTTTTGATGTTGAACTCTTACATACTTTTATTCATTACAAATATATAACGTATTATTTTATTAAAAAGTATTTTATTATTTTATTAAAATGTTCAGGAACATTTTACTTACTCTCATGCACACAGTTGCAGTTATATTCATTGCCCACATTACGATTAGATTCTAATCCTTCTATTTCTTGCATGTCAAATTGCAGCTGAAGCCACACAGATCCAATGTATATTCTGAATTTTAGAATCTCAGTCATACACTTCTTTGGTATTAAGCCTAATAGACTTTCATATCAACTGAAATGCAGATTCACCTATGGATTCAACAGGAGCAGTACTGAGTACAAACCTCAGTCCTTCCTTTATAAACCAGCTGTATCAACTTTTAATTTTGTGTACTTTTATTTGTAAAGGTTGAAACAATGATTGATACATAATCTCTACTTCAAAGAGAAAGCATTAGGGAATAAATGAAAATTAAACGTTCTTTGATTTTGCCTAAAGGTCCTATTAAATAAAACTAGTTATGCATTTTTTCAATGTTATACACAATATTATTCTAGAAAGACTCGAATATATATTGTGAGAGAGAAACTAAAACAAGTGGTTATCAAGGGACATGAAGTGCCTGGGAACATATTTGCTGTAATACAGATACTTATTTTGCTGAGTGAAATTGTAGTGCACACATTTAAATTAGAAGATTGATAAAAAGAAGATGAATAGGAAAAATAATGAATGTGAAACTATCATGGTTCTTGCATACACTGTATCATAACATAAATTCACAACAGATTTACAAGTCATATTTTTAAGAATCATTAAGGTGTATCTTTCAGGAATTAAAGTGAGACTGGAAAGAAAAAGATATAAAAAATTGTCCTAGTGTAATTATGTATTCATTTTTGAGAATTAAAAAAAACCCAGCAGTTTTATGCAGGACCCTCTGTGCTTATAGAAATATGTAAACCTTTAAAGAACGGTTTCATGTTTTCTGAATTTGTAACTGTATATATCACTTTGTTTATAGGTGGAGATTTTCCAGAAGATTTTTCAATATTAATGACAGTAAAACCTAAAAAGGGTATCCAGTCCTTCCTTCTGTCTGTCTACAATGAGCAAGGAATTCAGCAAGTAGGTGTTGAAGTTGGTAGATCCCCTGTCTTCCTGTTTGAAGACCAAAATGGAAAACCTGCCCCAGAAGACTATCCTCTTTTCAGAACAGTCAACATTGCTGATGGCAAGTAAGTGTAAAATTTTAAGATGAAAAATAATACCACAGACCACTGTATAGGTGATTATTGTCTTTACACAGAGTTATCTTAAATATTTAAATAAATCAGTAACAGAGTTTCCAGCTAGTTGAACGGCTGTGGTACAAAATGAGAGAACCTTTGACCAGAAAACAGTTCCAGCTTCAAATGGCGTATACAGCTACAAATAAAGCCAAACCACCTTTCTTATTTGCCATTTCTATAAATCAAGAGTGAAGAAGTAGTCACAGAAGTTAAACTCACCAAAACTAAATCTATGAAGATTCTTCCTGTGTAGTATAGGAGCTCTGTTTTCCAAAAGACTCGAGGAGTAGTCTCACTAGGAGAGCTGTCTTGTCCATTTGAAGGTGATAGGCAGAGTGAAGACAAGTTGACAAGACAGCAAAGAATTTCTCCTATCCTGAACCAAACCAGCAGATAAATAAGATAGTTTGAGATGTCTACGTATATGGAAATCAGGGAAGAATAAGCTGAACAATTAATCTGAAGTGCTGCAAGGATTTATAGTGCACCCTCAGGAAAGGCAATTAATCTCAAACACCTATTGCATTATTAATGCAGTTGTTAATTTTTTGTACCTAACTTCACTTTGTAGACAAGCAATCATTCTCTGGGAATGTCATTCTAGTGCCTGTAAATGGACATTCATTGTCTCAAAGACTTGTTATTTATTGTGCTGTGGTCCAGGAAGAGAGCCACGGTCTTCAGAGATACACAGAATGAAATTATATTAGTGCAAAAGTAAACAAATCAGTAGAGAAGGAAAGACAAAAATTCAATTATAATGAAATATGTTTATAAAGCAATAAAGGATTAAAAAAGAAAAAAAGTAATTGTCTTGTAGCCCTTGTATTACCAAAGAATGGAATTATACCATGAAACCTAAACCTGATACATTTCCCTAGCAGGAGTGATAAAATAAAGCAGCAAACCTTTTTTTTCCCATTGACTCTAAATAACAAAGCTTTGACATGGATTTCAAAATTTCACCCAAAATGTTTAGAAACTGATAAAAATGAAGAAATCAAAATGAACTTGGTTTGGTACAATTTCCTGCAGTGAGACTATACAACTTCTAAATCAACTGTAGTCAATTCTAGCCACAGTGAGCTATGTTTTCACGCTTTCAGCTTCTACATGCTTTCAAAAGACAGACTGACAATTTTCTTCTCACTCAGCTATTTTATGAAGGATCTAGGACAACAATCTTCATCTAAAAATGAGATATATTTAAAAAGCGTAAACAGTGTAATGTGCCTGAGGATGCATGGACAGTTTGCTTTTATAATGATAATGTTCAGCTGCGTTCCAGAGAAAACATGGAATTAGAGTTCTGGCTCAGTGATACTGTTTAGCAGTCAGATTCCATTAGCTTCGAGGTGTTCCTTTTGATATACAGAAGCTCATTGTAACAATGATCTAAGCTGTCTCTCTGATTTAGACAACCTTAGTGCCACAAACGCCAACTAAAATAATTTGATTCCAGCCTTCCTCTTACCAGCCACTAATATGACATACTTTGACACTTTTTGCCCTGGTCTATCAAAGATTCTTTGATGTTCTGCTCCGTGTTAGATTACAGAGAGGCTTGCACTTGCTCTTAGGTATTTAAGTTGTCATAACAGACAGGCTTACTAAATTAATGTGGTTTGTCATGATAATAAAGTGTCATAAAGAACATAGTACAGTTGGGCAAATTGTACAGAACTTTAAAATAAAATCATTTGTCAGTATTCTGAATCACTTCACTTTTCGTGAATATTTATGTAGGCAAAGCTATTGTTGCAGGAATATTGGCAAGCAATTGTATCTGGAAAAGCATCTTTGTTGGAGCTGTTGTACATCTTTCAATCTCTATACCTGCGGGATACATTCAAATCAGCAAAAGAACATGGCAAAATTTTGGTGACTGATCACAGAGAACAAATTGTAAATAACAAAGAATAAGCTGCTGGTTTAAATATATTTGCACATGTAATCCCTTAAGTAATTTGGAAAATCAAACACATTCATAAAAATAAAACCTGCTGTCAGATTGTTCAATCTAATAGAATTAAACTGAACAGAACAGTAACAGAACAGTAACAGTAAACTGTCCTCACTTTTAATTTGAGTTTACTAATGTTCTGTGGGTAAAGCTTCAGAGGTCAGCTTGAACTTCATCTTATACAGGATATTCACAATGCCCTATAGATCAGATTCCTTTGTACTGAGGCACAGAAGTTATATAGTGAATAGAGAAAACATTGTGTACGTTTGTGTACATATGAAAGAAGGACATAAATGGTGACATTTAAAATTTTATCTGTGACTTGAATTGGTGCATGGTCTGCAATAAACTGTCTTGGTAAGAACAGAATGATCTAGTTTTAAAAACATAAATTACAGTAGAATTTGGTTTTTTTTAATAGGTGGCATCGAGTAGCTATTAGTGTGGAGAAAAAAACTGTTACAATGATTGTTGACTGTAACAAAAAAACTACAAAACCGCTTGAAAGAAGTGACAAAACAGTTGTGGACACCAATGGCATCACTGTCTTTGGAACCAGGATTCTGGATGAAGAAGTTTTTGAGGTAAAAATAAATACTGAACAAATGGAATTGAGTGATTTTGTGTTCAGTGAAGTGCTTAGTGCAAATCAGAATAAATTTTCTAGGGCAAAAGCTGCTATAACATAGAAACTTTGATTTATAGAACCTGTTAGGCTGAAATAAGAGAGAAGTAAAGCAGGGAAGTGTCTCTGTTGTTGGAAGGTATGATGCATTTTTCTGTTCTTTAGATTATGTTGTATCTGGAAGGGGCTTGCTTTTTTTGTCTTTCTGCCTAATATTGAGATATCTGAGATATTTAGGAGAATTAACCTGGGAAAGTTGAGTAATATGATACTGAATTATTCTAGTTCTGTCTCTCTTAAACATTTACAGACACTTGTGCATGCTAAGAGTATTTGAGAGGGGGGGAGAAGGACCTGGAAAGTTTTCTGTGTAATGTGAATCCCTTATATTGTTTATCCCCCTTATTACTCTTTCCAGTAACTGGAACATACTTTGGCAATAAGGACATATATGTTTCCATCATTTACTAGCCAAGAAGTACGTATAGGAAGGGTGAAATGCCTCTAAGGAAGTATGTGACTGCCAATCATGAGGCCTTTCTAGGTAGAATCCTTGTGTCAACGATTATTTTTACAGGCTAATAATGAAGCTTCTCTAAATCTACACTATTGAGTTTCTTTTATAATATCGTTATACAACAGTTAAAACTGTCAAATTTAAATTAAAACTGAAAAATAAGAAAATACAGACCAGTAGTTAACTTACTTCATATACAGAACATCTGTGCTCCATAAATGTCCAGATTTGTAATCCTAGCTTTAAGCAGAGCATATGCTTGAGAAACTACATAGGTATCGAGAGGAAATAAGAATTTTGAGTGTAACACTGTGGCATTGTTATCTTTCATTTCCACAGACGTGACGAAACATGAGACTTTTGAATGGGGAAATTTCTGGGATGATTTAATGGGTCAACCAGTATAATATGTTTGGTATTCATAGCCTAATTTACCTGTAGTCCCCAATACAGCTTGCACATCTGACGGACTTTATTTTCCATTTGAAGATGAATTCCACAGATGCCTTATCTGGGGTGGGACAAGGATTTTCAGTCTCCACATGGGATAATTACTTTCAATTTTCATTTGTATTTCTTTCTTAGGTCAGAAACCAAGTCCCACAATATGTATATTTGGCATTTAAATTGTCAAATTACATGCAATGTTAATATATATAAGTAAAAAGAATTCAGAAAAAAATGCAGTGAAAGTAGAGAAACTGACATTTTGTTAGTGTTTTAGATTCTAACAGAAACTAAGGCAACAGTCCCTGGTTGTTGTTGCAAATTTTGTAACCATTTTAAAAGTTGTCAAGGAGGGAAGTGCCCAATAACTATTGGTAACCATTGGTATTTGGTTTGTTTTACTCAGTGCAATTGCTAAATTGAAAGACCTGTCTGAAGTTTCAGACATGCTGAAACGATTGCACATAGCTGTTTGAAAATAAATACAGTCGTTGATGATATGTGCATGAAGGGAGATTTTTGTTTTAATCATTTGCATTAAGTAACGTGTTGAATAGAAGAGAAGCATGCTAGGGGCCTTTCATCTCTGAAGCTGTTGACTATTATGATATTATATCTGTCCTCTATATTTTAAACAGTTTTAAATATTAAATCCTCCCAAAAAAAATTTGTTAAAAAGAGATTGACTATTCCCATGGGAATACAGAAGGAACATAGGCTAAGGAGTAAATAAAATGATAGTTACGAAAATTTCCTGCTATGTCATTCTTCTGTCACAGAGGTTATTAACCACTCAGAAACTTTGAGTCATGACAAAGAGTAGCTATTTTAAGGCAAATTAACTCCTACACTAGCAGTTCCTTCTCAGTGATAGTTTCCTCCATCCTTACTTTTTGCACTTGTATATACAATTCCCTCCACTCTTTCAAGCCATATAGAGGAAGAAGAGATGGGAAGGGATGTGGTAGAATGCAATTATTTTTTGGTTAGCAATGGTTGGGAGAGTCAGTAAGGTTGGATGAAGACATACTTTGCAAATGAAAATTAGTCCTTAAAAATCAGAATTAGCAGATTAATTGAAGAAACCCAAAACCCAACATTTTTCTTGAAGTCAAATTTATGTGAAGGCAGCACAGGCATAAGGATAGAACTTTAACAGAATTTGCTACAATGACTTAAATAAAAATACTTTTCTCTGAGGGTTTTTGTCATGTGTTGAAGGATAAAAAAGGAAGCTAGTGATCCCCTGGCAATTTTTTTTCTGAAATCTCCTACATTGACGTGGCAAGTCAGTGCTTCAATTCCAGCTGAGACCCACTAAGAAGAAAGATGGCTTTGGACTTGCAGAAGAATCATAGAATCATAGAATCATTTAGGTTGGAAAGGACCTTTAAGATCACCGAGTCCAACCATCAACCTAACACTGCCAATACCACCACAAAATGATGCCCCTGAGCACCACATCTACATGTCTTTTAAACACCTCCAGGGATGGTAACTCCACCACTTCCCTGGGCAGCCCGTTCTACTGCTTGATAACCCTTTCAGTGAAAAAATTTTTCCTAATATCCAATCTAAATCTCCCCTGGTGCAACTTGAGGCCATTTCCTCTGGTCCTATCCCTTGTTAATTTCCCAAGACTGACCCCCACCTCACTACAACCTCCTTTCAGGTAGTTGTAGAGAGCAATAAGGTCTCTCCTCAGCCTCCTTTTCTCCAGAGTAAACAACCCCAGTTCCCTCAGCCACTCCTCATAAGACTTCTTCTCTAGACCCTTCAGCAGCTTTGTTGCCCTTCTTTGGACACTCAAAGAAATTGTGCAGCTATCTGTAAAGTTAGTTTATAGGCCGAATCTTAACATTCAGCACTGAGAACAGCAATATTTCTACCATTTGTAACATCACTGTACGTTTCTATATTCCTTCAGTGGTTAGGTTTCCTTACTTAACTGATTGCAGCCCTTTTCTCTTTCCTTATTCAGAGAAATCAGTTGCATTCATTTAAGGCTGTTCTTGTAATTGCTGGGGGTTTAGTTTTAGTCTGATGTGCCTTACTTAAATTAGAAGCTTACAGTCTTTTCTTTTGGGATAGGTTTCTGCTTTCTCTTTTACTGTAGAGACACTGTGGGTACATTTATACCTATGTTCAGTTATTTGAATCTTTAGCTAGAAATGTGCATGTTGAAAACAGGCAATTAGAATGTCCCTGAAAGTTTAAACAAAGTGCTGTGCTATATACAGTTTTAATCATGTGTCCTTTAAAGTCTGGCCAAGCAAAACATAATCTACTTCTTTTTGAGTTTACCTCATGGTTTTCTACTCCCTAAACAGCACTTTTTGTTTCATTAACAAGACTTTATCCATCCTTTAGCTACTGCTGCTACAATTTCTAAAGTTTGGGGCTGTTCCCTGAAATTTGTTTCCTGCCTGAAAGTCTCCTGGTTGTGCCTTAAGTGTTCTGTTTATCTCATTCATGGCAGCACAGAGTGATGTTTGGTGGTTGCATGGCTCTCCTCGGTAGCATTTCTGTGTTGTGAACCCTGCTGCATCTTGAGACCACAACAGGCATTGAAGAAACACAAAACACAATGTGTTTTATTTTATGTACAGGAAACTCCAGAAATGAACTTATTTATCCATGACATTAGATTTAAGTGTTTAAGACTTAAAACTGAAAATTACAGACTTTACATCTGATGCCTTTATTATCTTACATGTAGGAAGCACATAAAAAGAAATACCTAAGTGTATAGTGACCTGTTGGAATTCACAGCATATTGTATCCATGCATCACAAAGGCTGTTTTAACTTGGGTAACAATGATGGTTTTAGTCACAGTAAGCCAATGATTTGATCACAGGAACTGTGGAGCACTCTTCAGTGTCCTCAATGGAAATTCAAAATGTGTAAATAATGAACCTGTAGATAAATAGGAAATCTTAGGCTTCAGTGACCTACTAGTTGAAGATGCCAGGTTTTCTTCTGGTCCTGAATCCATTCACACAGAATAACAAAACTGCACAAAAAACAGTGGCATCATGAACGTAATTTGCTCCCATTGAAAGCAAAGTTCAGCACTGTCAGGATCGGCACTGTAAACAATCTGATACATCATATGTTCCTGTTCCCTTAGAGAGTACATCTAAACCTCTACGAATTCTTGCATACACACATGCGTCAGAAATAGGTATTATTACATGACATTATCCCGACCTCCTGAAAACTTGATTGTATCTTTGGAAAAATGAATTACTTCTTCAGTCATATTGCTCTGACATATTTGCACGGACTATTAATTTAGAATCTTCCAAACAAATATTGCTTATATGAGGAATATTTAAATATTAAAAAAAAAGTGTTACATCAGAGTGGATCAAATATTCTCCTTTGTTTCTAACTGTGTTATTTTAAATTTGTAATACAGCAAAATTTAATGAAATTAAATTCTTGGCTATTTCCTTTTCTTTTTTCTGTTCCTAGTATTAATTTCTGTTTTCTAGGCAGTTCTCCCACCTTTGTTTTGATTCTGGCAGTCTGACTATTGCCAACACAAAAATATGTTATAGTACACTGGGAAATTTTAAATGCCTACATTTTAATCAGTTTGACATGACTGCTTTGATGTAACTTTCCTATGCTGATGATCAATAATTTCTGAGTAAGTAAGTATACTGGCTGTCCAGAGATCAGGTAGATCACTGCTGAAAGAAGAAAGGACTGATTAGTGTCCTAAGAGCATGATAAATGACCAGCTAATTTGCTATTTTGTATATTCAACAAACATAATATTCCTTGATAAGTTTACCTACTGGTGCTAAAGCTAAGAGGCATTTTTTAGTACTGCTCTCAGAAAGATGTTCTGGCTTATCTTTACAAGAAAGAAAAAAATTATCTTAAGCATTTTCCAAATCTTGCAGGGGGTTGATGTTTTATAGGAGGAAATTCTAATTTGGAGTTGCCTGCTGCTTATTCCTGAATGTAAGTGCTAATCTGCGATTTTATGACATCATGCTCAATTAATATGGAAATTAATATGATGTCACAGACAAGATATTGAATACAAGTGTCGTGGTTTAGGCCAAATCGGCCACTGGGGACGTGGGGGACCCCAGATGGGACCGACAGACCTCAACCAGAACAACAAGCAAGCATTAAACATCAGGTGCATACAAATGCTTGAGAAAACAAATTATAAACTGTGAATGTGTCTTAAAATAATAAAATTATGCTGTCTAGAAACTGTATTATTACTGCCAGATTATGAGATCTTCATTTACACTGCTAAGCACTTGCTCAGTGAAGTGGATCTATTTATATCAGTGAGACTAATCTGTAAATGCTTGTTTATGAAAGAGTGATACAGTATACCTCAAACTTTTACATGTGTCATTTGAAATTCAGCTCTTGCGTGTTTTCAAATACATAGTACAAGAAGGGCTGGTTTGTAAGTGATTGCTGCAAAGAAGAGAAATCCTACAATAGCATACAAAAATTAAAAAAAAAAAAACAAAGAAGAAATTAGTCAGATGCTGGTACATGGCACCTAGTAAAAGAATTTTGAATTGTATCTATTGAAATATGTTTGTAGCTTAACTGTTTGATAGCAGGGATCTTTTTATTCATTGCCAGCTTTAAGGATTTGTCAGTCCTCATTTAGTACTGTTGGTGTGAACAATAGAACAGTTTTTTTATAACAAGTATTTTATAATAAGTTAATAATTAACAGAGTCTTTATGCAGATATTTCCCTATAGAGACTTTTTTTCCTTCAAAACTCCCCACACGTCAGACCAATACAATGATTTTTAGGCACTGTGCTGTAAATGACAATAACAAGACAAAACCTGATGTATATAAGACTCTTATTTAAAGTGCAGTTTTAACTGCGCACAGTTTATGAGATTAAATCCTTGCAGTAGTCCTTGTTAATAAATGGTTTAGATTTTGGTACTGAGCTTTAACCTGTTTTCATGAAAAAAAGTGTTCATACATTTATGTACAACATAGGATTCTTTTAAATAGCTTGAGTGAGCAGTTGAAGATAGAGTGATAGTACCTTGACAGCAATATGATTTAACTTACAGATCCCTTCAGATGAGTAACCATCCCTCACATATCTCTGTAAGCACAGGAAGTCCAAGTGTTCAAGTGCAGAAAGGCCATTCATCTGTGTGCATACTCCATGAAGAAGTCAGCAGTAGCAGAGTGGGTGGAGCTTTTACTGACTGAGCAAAATTGCCGTACGGCTAAAGTAGAACACAGAAGCTAGCCCAAAGTGAAATTCCGCCAAAGGCATGTAGTGTGAATGATGTATCATCAGTATTCTCTGTTTCATACTGTCTTGTTGAGCTGCACTACTAGCTAAGGTAGGCATAGCCAAAATGATTCCCATTATACATCACCTTTAATAATTGCTAGTGACCCACTAAATGTTCAGTGTCAGTCAGACTAGAAAGTAATGTTTAACATAAATGGGACAAAACCAAAAAAAATACAATAGGTTCCAGGCAAAAATATTTAGAAGCAACCTTCTAGCTATCAACACCAGAGAAGTGGCCAACTTCCAGCCCTGAGAGGAAAAGAAACAGTAAAAAAAATAAAAGCAAAGCAAACATTTTTTTCATTTCAGAGGCACCTAATAAAAAAACAGATTTTTTTTTTACAAAAGCTTGTTTTGTAAAACAAAACTATTTGGCTTGTTTTGTTTTGTCTTTTTTTTTTTTTTATCTGAAAGAATTGTGATTTTGTTTTTGTTATTTTTTTAATAGTATTTCCAAACTTACGCTTAATGAACAAAAGTAAATAATTCTGTTTTCCTTGTTATTTTGAAAGCAGGAAGCGAGATGAAAAAGAAAGCAAGGGTCTGATAATTTGTTAGAGTTCAAGTTAATTTTCAAGGAATATTTTCAGGAAACAAAGGAATGGTCATTTAACTAAACTGTTTGTAATTAGATTTAAAATTAAGAACCTTAAAAATGTTGCCTGTTACATCAACTCTGGAAAATTTTACAGATAGGATTTATTATCACCTCTTTTAATATTGTGTGTAATACATTTAAGTTATAAAGAACAGCTTTAAATGATATTTCAAAGATAAATGACAATGTAATAGATTTGCAGGTCTTTTATCAAGAAAATAAGATGTCCTTGGTCATGTGTGTGTCACGTACACATGCAATATATACAGGCATTGTAATAAAATCTAATCTCTCAGCCAAGAATTGCAGTAGAATTTGGTCTGTGAACAAGTTTGTTTTGAAGGTTAAAAATTATAATTGGTATATTTTTGTGTATATTTGTGTATATAATTGGTATATATTTCTTAACCAAGCTGAATTTATACTACCATAACCATGGAGTTTCAAAGAATCAAGACAACATTGATTTCTGTGGAAACTTTGACCTGTACAGAATTCAGCTTTCACGATTTATTGCTTTTACAGTGCTTCAGTCTGGCAGGCTCTAAATATCTTTCTCTAGCTATATTATGCAATGGGCTTGGGTTATGGAATATTATATTAAAGGCCTCTGGAATTCTTCAATCCTTCAAATCTTTGTGGGAAGATTAAATTAATTCTGCAGCAGGTTTTTCTAAATCCTATAGTAATAATATCCAGTCTGTCTAGACTTTTGTTCTTCAGAGTCTATAGTTGTACTGTCACATAACTAATTAGAGAAAGTTGGCACATATACACAGGTTAGGGTTTCTGCTGGCTTACTGAAGAGTCCACTCTGGAATTCTTAGGCTTTAGCCATCCTATGAAAATGAAAGATATTTATTTTGTTCTTCTGAGTTGATATACTACCCCTTGCTCTCTAGTTGTGGAAAGTCTTTCTGAACCTCTAATATATAAATTAGACATTTAAGTAATTGCTGCATTATTATTCTTCTTTTTTTTTCATGCTGGAAATAACAATAAGCTTTCTCCTAATGAAATCATTCTAGAAAATCTCATTATTTTACAATAAGAAACTGCAACTTGAGTTCTCAACTATGGTCCAGTCACATTGTTATGTAGCATCCTAGTTGTGCAACTACCAAGATCACTTGTTCTTTGAAATTTATTTATTTTTTAATGTTTTGAATAATTTGTGAAGTTTTTTTCTGTGGAGGAGGTCCTGCAGAGCTTCTCAAGTAGTGCTTACCTGGTATTACCTCGCAGGGTTATTATTTTATTAAGATTCTTGTGAAAGAGATATCCCAAAAATCTGTCTCTAGAACTGAACTGTCTGAGGTTCTTGTAGAACTAGGGAACTAGACCATAAAAATTTAAATACTGGAAAAAACAGTAATTTCAGCACTGATTCCTTCATTTAATGCCCTTACAGCCTTCTAAGAGTTCATACTTTTGCCTTTTTAACAAGGCTGGCAGGTGATAGTAGAGATATCTTTTATCAATGATAGAAACTTTTGGCTGATAAATAGACTATAAATGGACTACTTTATGGTTGGACTTCTCTAATACACCATATTTAGAAAGCATTAGTAAGATTATGTAGTTAAAAAGAAAAGAGAATGTTTCAAGAAGAGAGATAATATCTAAGACTTTTTATGAACTCACAATTAAGATAATAAGCAGCCATTAACATTTATTGCCTATAATGATAAAATAATTCATTCCTTATTTCTCAAGCCATCAATGATTTATATAAATGAGAAAATCTGACACTATATTTAACTGGAGATTTTCCTTATTCTGATTTCTGCTGTGGAATCTAAGAAAGGCTCTAAGAAGGTGGAATCAAATACACCAATTACCTCCATGAAGCTAACTAAAGCAATAATTACATTAAGAGCAAGTCAATAAAATTGGAAAGAGGACTTAGTAGTCTACTGCTTTCCTGCAAATTGGGTCTCCATTTTCTTTTTCTGTTAGTCAATGCTGTATTTTTGAAGTGTTGCAAACTGTTTTCCTGTCAAGAGGCTATGTTTTCAGCTCAGGTACCCTGCCTTGTGTATTACTACTTAGTGAGGTGTGTTTTTCAATAGATCCCGAAAGTGTACATAGATATAAACTTTTTTATTTGAGAATGTCACTGTGAAATGTCTGTGAGATTCACAGAGGAAATTTAAATGACTGAATTCACCACACGCTTCTCATTTTTAGCTGCGCTGTTCCTTGTAGAACAGTTAATTTGAGTGAACGTCTGTGCAGCTGTTCTAATAGGCAGGCGTTCAACTGATTTCAGCATATTTGCCTTGTAGCTCTGTAGCCTGGTTCTCCACATTTGCTGTGGCATGCCACAGAGAAGCACATGTTTCTTCAGATCTAGTTAACTCCTTTTAATAGTCTTGGAGGATTCTGCAAAGAGTAGCTTATTTGGTAGAGTACCTTTTAGGACAATGCTACAGAAGTAATCTTTCTGTACCATGTTTTCATGCTAGGCATAACTGGTGGACACGATATTTTATGCTTCTCAGGCCACTTTTTTCATATAACTACTAGGCTGATTCAAAAGCTTCTGATTTTAATTATGAGCACATTCCCAAAATAGAGAGGAATTAAAACCTTCATAGACTTTAACTATTTTTATTCCATATTGAAATTAATTACTCAACTATGCAGAGACTTTGTGAGCTATGTGTTGGCTTTGACAGCTTAGTATCTTATTTCAATAAAGTATATATGATGCAAACTAAATATTAAGATTCCAAATTGATCCGTTTTACTTACAAGGGGTACTTGTGTGCTTAATGTTAGGTACACTTGCATACATTGCTGGATATTCCCCTTCACCTCTGAGCAACTAAGGCAGAGACCTAGCTCTCAGCTTTCTCATCTCTAATGCGCAAGTAATGTTAAATATCTGACAAACATGATTAAAATTCATTGTATTAAGTGTTATCCAGGATAAAAAATTGTTATAAAGAAGCAGATTTTTCTTCTTACTAAATAGACTTTTAGCCCTTTTTGGGACAAGTTAAGCATGCACATTGTCACAAGTAATACGATGAAAAAGTGGCTGTGTAGATCTGTCTGATACCTCACCACAAGTTCTCTGCCTCTGCCTTCTACTGTCATCCCACTTATCTCTAACATGGTGGAAGACTGGCTTAGCAGACAACATTTTACTTGAATAACACACTATGTGAGCTTTGTGAAATTGCCTGAGCATTCTTTCCTAACAAAGGTGGTCATGACAATCTCATAGGGAAGGAAATAGAACTAATCTATATAGACAGCTGCCTTTTTGTATTTTTTTTTTCCTTTATGCACTTTTCAGAGTACTTCAAGGATGCTCAGGTGTATTTGTAAATTTTACTCTGTTCTCCTGTGTCCTTCCCCATCTTTGTTCTCCCCCTCTTGCTGTCATCATTCTATGCTGTGAGACTTCCTTTTTTCCTGCAATTTTAACATAAGAATAACATTATCCACATATGCATATATGTTTAGATACCTCAGTGTTGTTTTAGAGACCACTATTAGAACTGTTAATAGCCCATGACTCTATTTATCCATATTTTTGTTTAAAGTTCTTGGGACTTGTGCAAGTATGTTATTAAGTGCCTAATTTATGACTCCAGGTCATAAAATATGGCCAGATTAAGTATTTGTAGTTTATTCACAAAGAACTTTATAAAATACTATTTCAGTCTCACAAAGTCAAGCAGGTAAAATCAAATAATGTGTTTGTGAAGACTAAAGTCATTCTGTGAAAAATTCTCATAGAGAAACAAATAGAATGATAACTAAATCACAATAATGAAATCTGCAGTAATGTATGTGGAATTTCATGTGCTGAGATGATTGACCTGATCTGAAATGAAAGCTTTTCACTGACAAGTGAAACAGCACTGCCAATACATTGCATACAAATACTCAAAGAAGCCATTTAATTAGCAAAGACAGAAAAATAAAAACAAAAAATAGAAAAACAATAATTTACTGGAAATACTTTTATAGCAGATGTTGAAGGAAAAAGAGAAAACTTAACATTTGAGATACCAAATGTAAAATCAATCAGTTCCTCAGTAAACTTCTTGGACATGAATAGCCAGTAGCAATTTATGTGTACTGTGCAAGACTTCTGAGGGTCTCCCTCAATGCGGACCCATGAGAGGCAGACAGGCGGGGCTGGGAAGTACAGTCAATGGATCAGGAACAGCTTTAACCAATTTAGGGACATCTAAGCCAAGTGGTAAGAGCATGCTGAGTGCTTCTTGCAAACACACAATCTGACAAAACTCAGTGCCAAAATTCCATGACATTCAAAATCAGTGCAAAGCAAGCTTCAGAATACTGGCTGTATTCCCCCACCTGCATTTCATACTAAACAGCAGTACTTTCGGGAGCAGTTCTGGCATTACTCACAGTAGCTGGACACACCATATACATGGTGATCTGTATGGGCATCTCAGAAAGCTGTGTATGTTCAGAAGCATAGAGCAAGACAATAACCTGAGATCAACAGGATGAGGACAGGGGTTCTACGTGTCTATCTCCAATGATTGCTCAAAAAGAGTTACTTCTTTTGTCTTTCAGTTGCTAATTCTCTCTAACTTATTCCTCTGCTTCACTTAGTTTTAATTTGGCTGGTGAAAGAGGAAGGGCAAAGCACTTTGGAAACACTTCACTGGAGATGGGGGATGTATAGCCCAGGCTGACAATGACTGCACAAAACCTCTCAAAGCACTCAAACTCTTGAGGGAGTCACGTAAGGAATCAAAGGGGGAATTTCTCTGTATGGGTAGCAGGTTTTGTTGGAAGGTGTTTAAATCGGGAAGTATTAGTGAGCTAAGGAAAATAAAAGAGACAGTCCAGAACCACTGGCAGGGGAACTTCCAGTATTTCTGGAAGCTTAATAAAATATATTCCAACTCTAAATTAATCCGAGGCACACATGAATCTATAAAGTAACATGAGTTGAAAGCGTTGTAAAATACAGATTTGTAATGTATAGCCATTTTGTGCTAAGAAACTAAGTATTTTATATTTTATGTTAAATAAATTAGTAAAAAAATATTGTAGAACTAGGAAAATTGCAGAAGGCTGATTTTTGTCAGTTTGAAGGGTTTTTGCTTCTTTCTGTGAGTTTTATTTCTGAAAGGAAGGAGTGTTACAAATTATTCTTTACTATTTTAAAATAATCTCCTATTTTGTTAATTTGTTAAAGGCTACTGTTCTGAAAGATGTAAAGCAATTTTGGAAATACTGAGATAATTGTGAATTTCCCAGCTGTAGATTTCCATCAGTTGCAATATTTTATCTTTAAAGACAAAACATGCACAGGTATACTGACAAAGTTATTCTTTTGCCCCCATTTTTTCATAAAAACAAAATAAGATTACATTAGAAGAATATAAAAGCTTAAAAATCCCGTTCTGAGGTGTCGTGGTTTAGGTTTAAATGGTACTACTATGTTAAGAAATGCACTGGACACCAGACAGCTTTCCATGGAAAATGACAAACATACAAGGTCTCTGTAGGGGATCTCAGCAGAGCCATTTTTATTATCCATAATAGTGGGTCTCTTTACTGTGATATTGTTTTTACACATGATATATGGGAATGGAGATGAAAATAACATTTGTTAGCTCTTAAAATTTTTATTTCAACGTATTCTATAGTGTGTATTTACACAGTCCTTACTTAATTATTTTTTATTCCAATAACTGTGTCTCTGGTACAGCCATTTTATTTTATTGTATTTTCTGCCTTCTTTGAGACTACAGATGTGATGCAAACTCTCAGAATTATACTGTTGATCACTTGCATGCTGAGCTGCCTGCTGGTAATAGGAAGTGCCCTGAATTAAATCTTAGGAATTTAGACTGGTTCCCAGTGAAGAAGTAAACAAACAGCATGAAAATGACAGAGCAGGAGTTACACCTTCCCCCCCTCCTTTCCAAACCAGACAGCATTTTGAGACAGAATTTTGTACATAGTCCATTCAGTTTTAATTTGCATTGTTTTGCCATGTGAACGATAGTGACGATGTTTTCCAGAATAGCAGCAGAAATTAACTAGATATGTTATGTATAACCAAAAATGTTAATATAATGTCGAAGTATTATGTGCCTGAATTTTCTCATTTTTCTGAATGAAAACTCTGTACTTCTGATGAACTGTATACAGTCTTTGTTTTTGTTATTTAATCTGCATATGCTTTCCTGCAGGGTGAGATCCAGCAGCTGTTGATTATAGCTGACCCCAGAGCTGCATATGACTATTGTGAGCATTATAGCCCAGACTGTGATTCCCCAGTGCCCAATGCTGCTCAGGCTCAAGATCCTCAAGTTGATGAGGTGAGTAATCAGTCGCGTATTACTAGATTTTATTGCACATTAGGGGTTGTGCTGGATACAAGTTAGCCGAGGAGCATTTACAGCTAAATGGCATGCATTGTTCTAGATGCAAGGGCGGAAGGTTGCAGGAGTGCGTTTGTGTTTGCTATCCACTCATTTATGTTGAGCATTTGAAGGAACCTATCACACCAGTATTTGAATAGCCAGCATGCTCAACGAAGTTTAACTATAATTCCTTAAAAAATGATAGCAATATGAGTTTGTTTAGTTGTACCTGTTTGTTCTTCCTATGTACGTTTATGATTTCACTGATGCTGACTACCATCACATGCCACATTTGAAAGATATGGGAGCTATGAGTACTCCGCAATTGTAAACAACTTCTGCTAGAAATGCCATGTATTCTAACGAGTTGTGTCCAATGGACAAATGCATGTACACACAAAATTATTTCAGCCACCTCTACTTGTAGCAGGTAAATGTCAACAGGGACAAAACATAGTTGGAATTTTTCCAAGAAACACAAAAAATGTTTACAGAAACCATTTGTCACTGTAGACAGTTCTCACAGCCATAAACCAAGTAATTCACTGAGGGCAAGATAGTTCATCAGGTTAGAGCTCTAAGAGTCAGCAGCTGTATGTATCGTTGTACACATTCTAAATACTTGCATCAAACACTGTAAAGTGGGAAACTTTTGCAAATGTACCTAGTCTTAATTGAACTTGACTCTGGACAGGTATTATGCACTCAATTTTGTGTGATCTGACTGGTTATTGTTACTGATTGCTCAAGAAATCACCATTAAAACTTGCTCAGTTGTTCTCAGATGCCTGTTTTCAGCCAATTTTGAGACAGAACTTTTCCTAAATACATGATCATTTTATTTGTTGTTACTATTTATTCTATCTGACTGAAAATTACGTCATCAAATGACTAAGGTCCATAGGGCCCCCGGACTTACTTCAAAGGGACTCCCACATCCATTGCATCACAGGTATAGTTCAAGATGTGTCAAGTCAATTACATATAGGCAGAGGCCTTTACACTACATTACAGCGTATGCAGTCTGGTCTCTTCGTGAGGACCCTGTAGGACCTTCTGTCTATGTGCCTGGCTAGGTGGATCTCCATGCACTATATTTCAAAACAGAACAGGCTGAAAGCATATTGTTGATATTTTATGGGAAGTAAATAAAAGATAGCAAAATCTTTTTTTTTTTTTTCTCATTATAAAATTTCAAAGACATTTGAAATTTTGCTTGGGAACTTTCCTGGGCTTTGCTGCTATGTGACTTAGCACTCTGATTCTTTTTCTATTTCCTGTGTGAAGACATGGAAGTTTTGAATAGGCTAGTGTTTTTCTACTTTGAAGTAAGACTGAAGAGTAGTCAATCTGATGAAATCATCTTCGTGGGAAAAGGTTGTTAAAATAATCTCTTGGTCTCTTTCTTGAAGAGGAATATATCTTAATACTTAAAATGCTTTAACTAAGTTGGGAGTACTGTGACCTCCAAAATCCCATCCACTCCTACGCAGGAGTTAACATGGCTTAGAAAGACTGCAAATATTTGTTTGCTCTGGCCACCACTGATGGCAATGATGGCTTCTGTCCTTTAGTGTAATGCATGTGGACAAGGCTTGGAGTACATAGAAATTAGTTGGGATCAGACTGTAGATTCAAAATCTATTCAAGATGAAGAAGAATGAATACTTGTGCTTGATTATTAGCAATGACTACTGGTGAATTATTAAAGTTTAATTCTAAAGGATGTAGAATATGAATAAAATAGCTCAGGGATTACATTCCCTCCATAATGGATGACTAGCTAAATCTCCTGCTTGAAATATTATTTTTATACTATACCAAAGCTGTTTAACACTAACATCAGTTGAGAGCACTCATTTGTAGATCAAAAGAAAAATAAACCTCATCATAATTACAAAAACTATGTGCACATATATAGTTATGCGCTCATCATATAGAATTCCTAGTTATATACTTCACATCTATTGAAAACAGTCTGTGAGCACCAAACAAAGAAAAGGAACCATAAAATAAAAACACTGGCGCCATTCTTCTTGAGCATCCTGAGTAGAGATCATCTACAGCCTAATGCAGCTGCCACTAGAGTCAGCAAATATCTTATTAAGTTCAGCAGCCATTGCAAAAATGCTTTTGGGGTTAGTATTTTTCAATGTGTTTTTTCTAAGACCTATTTTTGACCTGTGATAACACATAAAGTTTGTGTGACCACCTACAGAGAAAAAAGTAAAATCAAAGATCTTACTTTGTAGTGTAACATTTTTAAACGAATTTGAAAAAAAAATGAAGAGCTAAAAGATTAAAAAAAAAAGAACTGCCATTTCTGTTTGCTTCCATTTATTGTTCTGAGTGGTAATTGAATCATTTTATTTTCTGAACTAAGACACAATTTCCTTGTTGCTATCCATGAGTTTGTATGTGTAACGTTGTATGAATATTCCCAGTGAAGCCAATGGTTCTCTTTAACATGTTGTGTAAAAGTAATCTGAAATAATAACAGCAATACTACCAATGAGATAAATATGCAATAGAATAAATGACTGAATTGCCCAGAATTATAGACTTGTCTGCTAAATGATAAAAAAGTAGCTTGTTGAAGCAGGCTACTTTGTTATCTTTTGAGATGCAGCCTATAAAATCACATAAATAATTCATTTTAAGGCAATAAATGAAACATCTTATTTGGGTGCTGGAAGAAGTTATAGAAGATAGAAATGCCGATTTTTTTAAAACTGTTGATTGCAAAATTAAATAAGGCATTAAAAGATAAAAATATAATTACAGCCAGTCTATATGGAAAACGACTTCAAAATGCCTGATTGCATGTTTTGAGATTACAAATTTGATAGTGATATCTGATAGAATTTATAGCCTTAGACCTTCATAAAGCTTCTGATATGTGAATATATGATATTTGACTGAAAAAAAAAAGGCATTGAAAGGCAAAGATAAAGTACCTGACAAACAGATTCAAAACTGGCTGCCTGATTTCAGAAATTACTATAAACTCAGAGCTATTGCTGAATTAACTTTTTAGTGGAGTTTCTTAGGAATTGTGCTAGCAATATAGAAATGAGTGTAAAATGGGTGCTATTAAAATTTGTCGGAGCCATGATACTGTAGAGCAGTAAATGGTGGTAACACAGCTAAAGGCAAAGTTACAAACATACAAGTAAAAGAAAGAAATTCAGGACACGTAGAGTACTAGGAAATGTACACTGCAATACAAATGTGTTAACAAAAGAATCTTTCGTGTGCAGCAGATAGTCCCCATCTGTGGACTTCATTTGCTGCTGTATCAGTGAAAGCAATTTTGAGGGTACATGATTTACCAGACTGGGATACTAATTGAGGTGAAAGCCAACAAGAAAAGATTACTGTTTAGCTAGGGTTTTTTCCTGGTTTGATCTCCCATGTTTTCACATGAACTCTTGTGATAAAAAGAGGGGAGAGAGAACACTGGGCTAAATGCTAGGCAAAATTGTGTCTTTCAGTGTCGACTTTGGCTTAAGCCAGCAGAAGCTGAAAATATTTGATGGACAGTGGCCTCAAAAGATTCTGGTTATTAAAGTAGGGAAAGAGTTTGTACATGAGCACTCAAAGCAAAACTGGCAAAAAATGCAGTGCGTGTCTTGGTTTGTAAACAAAGGAATAAGAATACAGATGCGGTATTACTTCTCTGTATGCTGTTGGTTGAAACATATACTGGAATATCACATACTGTCTTGATGTTTAGTCACTAAACCAAATATCACAAAAATGGAAACGATTCAAATAAAAGCTACATAATCATTGTAACTTTTGGAATTGGAAAACTTAATGTGTTTGGCTTGTCCACAATAATGACAAAAGCTTTAAATGTTGATCAGTTCGCATATGCAAAGAACCTTTACAAAAAGCAAATACTGGGTGCAGATGAATGAGGGGGAAGGGGGCAGGGAGAAAAGAAAGTTAGATAATTTTGGGTAGGAAAAGATCTACTGAAATGTTTAGGAATGAAAGAACAAATGACCAAAATAGTGTATCTTTAAGTATCTTCAAGCCAAGGGTAGATACCTTTCTAAAAGTTTTGGGAAATGTCATTTATACTTCAGTTTGCTCAGTTACAGGGTAACTGTAAGAATGCCTGCGGTCTGAACGTATACAGGAGTTAGTCAAGTTGATCTAACAGGCCCTTCTGGCCTTACATCTCTGAGCCTTTGAATTATTGCAGACCAGAATAAGAAACTGATACTTGGCTTAGAAGAAACAGACAAATTTGGTGACTGCAGAGCCTATTAATGTGTGTTTATAGCACTGACTGCAAAACTCAAAGTGATTGATTTTTGTCAGTGAACTATGGTTGTGGAGTTGCACCTAGGAAGCTGAATAGGATTTGTCTTGATATCTCCCACCTTTATAGTCTCTTGGCAAGTTCAAAGCATGGGAATGGAGTTGTTCTGAAAAGCTGGATGATTTTTAGGCCACTAAAGAAACATCTGGAGAGAAAGATTTGTCTAAGATGATGTAGGTTTAAAGGTAAAAGTACTTTGTTTAACAGAGGGTAATCCTCATTGCTGTAGTCAGTGTTTCTTTCTGCAAAGGAGCAAACAATCAAATACCTGACATTGTAGGGTTTTTGTCATTTCTTTCAATAGCAGTGCTGGCTTAAAAAACTTTCCTTTTCTGTACTCGATTCCACTCTATGCCATCTTTCCAATTCAGCTGGTAAAATTGTTTATGCGATTGTTGGGGGCAAAGTCTGAGACTTCATCTAGACTAAAAATAACTTGCCAACCATAAAATGGGAAAAATGATGGAATAAATTGTAGTGATCTTCCATTAAATGAGCCTGAGGGTGCATGTCACATCATTGCAACATCAGGAGTGCAACAGTTGCTTTTTAAAATGTTTGGGTTTGTCTCAAGACCTTAAGACCTTGACTTTGCTCTCATATGTAGGTTTACTGGACACTTGATTTATAAATCAAAGTGTCTTTATTGATGATACCTTAAGTGTTGCATTGACATTTTCTTTTCCTTGTTGCATTTTATTTTTACTTTAGCATTAGATTAGAATTGCTATTTGGGTGATGAAACAGAGGATTTCAATGCCTACTTTTTACTTGCACAGTCCCTTCATCCCTGAATTAAGTGCTGAGGTTACCCTAAATAAAGCTCAGGAAGAATCAAGCGTCTCACAATGGGATTCACAAAAACAGCAAGCTGTGAATAAAGACATAGACCTAGCCAGCCTACAAAGGGAGGACATATCTTAAATCCTACCCTTCTCTACAGGCTTACTCAGCTGTGCTATCCTGATCCCCATGCCGTTCTCCTACTTAACCAAGGTCAACCTCCTGCATACCCTTCTGTCACCTCTGCCTTCCTATTGGGGGTTGGGTAGGCGTGACCTAAGGACTTCAAGATACAAGCTTTGGAGCTGGATGCTGTATTTCCACTTCGATTTTAATTATATCAGTCCCTTTCTGGATCCAAGTAACTGTGATATATGTCTAACCAAGGTTTATTAACTGGGTAACCTTTAGCTACCTCTTATGTACAGGCTCTGCAAGATCTGTTGAATTTGGCTGTTTGCCAGACCTGTGGGGCTTTCTGTGGGCAATTCAGGCTAAGCCATTAGGATAGACATGCATGTGTGACATTACTGTACAGAATGCTTTTATTCCTCTGTGTTTTGTTCCAACTTCATCAGACCTAAGTATCATGCAGTCTGAAATTTGAAAATGGGAAAACAATAGATTAATAGTAATATCCACACACTTTACTCTGTTGTTTATTGTCATTTATTTCCATCTTCACAACATGCTTTAATTGAAATATCCATTAGTTATCCTTGTTCTTGCTTGTGAATAGCTAGATATGAATCTCTGTAACTCGTCAAGTACGGAGTGATGACCTCAGCAGTTGTCACTACACCAAAAAGGTGTTACCCAGAAGTAACTTTTTTTGCTTAAAAATTGTGCTGATTCTGTAGTTGGTCTGAAGGAAAAAGAAAGGGTATCTGATTACAGAAAATGTTGAAATTTGAACACAGCAAGGGAGAGAGAGTACTTCCCAAATGGACCAAACCAAATCATTACTAGATAAGCACATCTCAGTTCTCAGAAATTCCAAGCAAAGAAAAGTCATTGTGTTTTATTTGCAACAGGGAGGATGTTGCCAGATCTTTTAAGGAACATATTGTATCCTGAAATATATTCCTTAAGTGTTGCATGTTATTATCTTAATGTCAGAAAAGGGTTGCTAGAGAGTTCAGAATGTTTGTTGCAATTAAATAGGTTTAGGATAAAGAGAATTACATGGAGACAAAAATGGCCAGTAACTTTAGAAAGTAACTAGAATTGTGCATTAGCGTGATTTCAGTGTAGTGTCACAGGCATTTTACCATGTTGAATCTTCATATGGCCTGCAAATTGTGGAGGGTTTTTATGTAGACAAAGCAGACAAACTAAGGGGCAAAGAGCTGCAAACAAGTGTACTGGTAGGAATAGGGAGAGGAAATGATTTAGAAATGTGAGTTCTCTGTACTAGATTTTTATTCTTCCATTGCAGAATTTTACAGACCAAAGTCTGATCATTAACAATATGGTATCTTCATGAACCCTGCAGTGTATCTGAATGGCTAGCACCAGTGGCTCCGTAGTAACACATTGAATGTTAGAATTAAGTGATAGCGTGAATTACTATGGAGCCACTGGTGCTAGCCATTCAGATATGTTGCAGGGTTCATGAACACAGTGGCAAATTAGCAAATTGGCTGACTAGTGTCTTTGGGAGAAAAGGGTCTTTTGTTGATTTTATTTAAGCTTTTTGCTTTATTCTGCTGTTTTTTTCAAAGGATTTTTTTATACTGAGCTTTAAGATTAATTCAGTAATCATTACATTTGTTTCTTTTTGAATGTAAAATTAGGTTTTAAGGATCAAATATGGGGAGGAAATTATATTTTAAAATTACTAGGATTACTTTTCCTAAGGAAGTTAAGTACCTGTGCTTTTCTTATAAATACCTTGTGAATAGTCTGTTCTCTGTCTTGTTGACAAAACCCTTTCTACTATAAGTGGAAATGTATTAAATTCAGTTCAAGTTCAATCACATATGCTTGGCCAGCTCACAGAAATTAAGGCAGGGAAGGACCGAGCCAGTCTTCATCTTCCTTGATGTTGGCAGTATATTTTGTGGAGTGTCATCAGGTCTAGTTTTCAATGGACCCAGCTATCAGGCTTTCAGATCTTCTCTTGGAAGATTCTTCTGCAACCCAATAAATCACTGTCTGATTTCTGCTGAAGAAATTGCTCCCCGAAGGAACTCTGCTTCATTTACTTTGGATCTATCCCAAACTAATGGATGACTTGAAGAAATGAAATGTTTGCCTTTAATGAAATGAAATGAACTTGGTAAAGTAAAGGTGTAAATGGCCTCCAAATATGTTGACTTGGAGGCTTCAGGCATCCTTTCAGACCATGTTAATTTAGTGTCCTTTCAGGTGTTTGACTGATCAGAAAGACTGGTTTTCTGAAGAATACAGAAAGATAATTATTTTCATGTTTAATTTCATGTTTAGAATGGCAGTTAGCTAACTTAGCAATTTTTAAAAATAGTGATCTTCCTAGCTCTCTTTTTCTTTGTGTAGATACATAGATTTTTTTCTTTAAGCAGTTAACATAATAAAGAACCTTAAGTGTCTTGTTCTCCTTTTACAGTGGCTGTCTTTGGAAGTTGAAGATTTTGTTCTTATGTCCTTTTATCTCCTTGCTTTTATCACTTTTATGGACAATATAAGGACTTTCCGCCTGCCCTAAGATTGACATCTACTACCATTTATTTATATTACTGCATCTTATTTTTAAAACTCTCATTTTGCTTGGCATCCTTTATTTATTATTACAGGCTGCCCCGAGAGGTTGTGGAGTCTCCCACTCTGGAGACATTCAAAACCCGCCTGGACGCTGTCCTGTGCAACCTGTTGTAGGTGACCCTGCTCTAGCGGGGGGGTTGGACTAGATGATCTCCAGAGGTCCCTTCCAACCCTGACTATTCTGTGATTCTGTGATTCTGTGATTTTGTTGCGTTTTGTAAAGTGTTAGTGGGACTAGAATGTTTCAAAGTCATTTTTGCCTCTTTAGCTAGATAGATGATTTAGCATAATCTTTAGACAATGAAAAATTTGACCTTATGACAGTTCTTTGGTTTACTATTTAGATTGCTAGTTCCTTGTAATTTGGAAAGGTATAGCAAAAATTGCTAAAATCTACATCCTGGAATGGTGGGAGGATAGGTTTTTAGAGTATGGGTGGCAGAAGAATCTGTTTTCAAAGTAAGGCTGTCTTCAGAATATTTAAGTCATTCCACAGTTGAAATAGGCCTTGCATGCTGCTGATCTTCTGCTTCTAAAATTCATCTGATGAAGAAAACAGTTCATCTCTTTAATTGGAATTGCATGATGATCTGGTAGTGTAATATAATCACTCTGGTAAAGAAAGCATGAGGTCATAGTGGAAAGATTTTGTCCCATCAAGAAACAGCAGGTTTTATTCTTCCTTTCATTTGTAGGAAAACAGTCATATGCAATATTCATTACAAGAATGGCTGTTCTGTAACCATTGGTGGTCTTACAAGAGAATAAAGAAAAGCAACAAAAAATTGCATCACGTTTGAAGTTATGTGTTACCTGATGTGTCTTAGCTGAAATCCCTCACCAAGTTCCAGTTGAAGATAAAATTTTGAGCCAGTCTTTTTGATATTCACGTGAAATCACTGGGAAAGTTAATACAGTTGTATATATTTTGCTATTACTATGAGCACTTGGTGAATCTCATCTCTGTTGTCTCAGATCTGTAACCATCCCGTTATCTAGCAGCGTTAGGGTTTAGGCATACTTTATAGATGGATGTCTGAGCATGACTGAAGTAATGCTGCACAGCTGTGGTAGGTATATTTTGCACTTGGCTAAGTCTGTACCCATAGAAGCATCATCAGAATGATCCACAAGCTGAATCCCATTCTAGCTTCTTGATTCCTGGCCAGTAATATCTTCCTTTGGTATATAGCTAACAAAACAAATGATGCTCTCCAACTACACTCTTCATCTCTGTTGTACTTGCTTTCATTCTCTGCTCTGGTTTCTTGCTGGAGTTAGTAGTCTTGACTAAATTTAGAAAGCGGCAGAAGACACTTCTCCATTTGCATTAATTAATTTTGAAATCCTAGATGTTTTCTCCTATATTTTCAAGAGTCTACTTATTTTCTTTGATTGACAGGGCAACCATGACAGATTTCTGTGACCCCCCCAGCTTCTGTGAACTAATAGCAAGGCCTGAGATAGCATGGGTTTTGCACTCAGAAATGTTAGCGTCCAAAATGTGAATGCACTTTTCTCAAGATTTGTTGAGGCCTCAAACTGAGTGGGTCATACCTCTGTCTCTGGTCATCTGATAAAGGTGACCTCGTAGTTCTGTAGCTCCAGAAAAAGAAGGGATATGTGCCAAATATCCAATCTTGAGTATTAATGGCAGGGTAAGCGTGAGTTGCCAGCTTCACAGCAAGTGTCTAAAGCCCCATTATGCACTCTGTTAAATCTGTTCTTGGTGTTTGTCAGTTTAGTCCTCATTTAACTGGCTAGTCCTTCACCAGTCCTGTTGTCTCATCTTAAAAATGGGGAACAACCTTCATCGGGTTGAGTTAATAAAATCATGCCATGGGGTCAATCATATTTCTAAAGTACATCTTTACACCACTTAGGGGTGTAATTCCTCCATCTGGACAGATTGTGCCTCAGGAAATACACCTGGAAGATTTTACATCCATGTTTCACTAGTTGCAACAGGACCTGT
The DNA here is from genome assembly GCA_013398815.1 of Ibidorhyncha struthersii. Classification (NCBI taxonomy): domain Eukaryota; kingdom Metazoa; phylum Chordata; class Aves; order Charadriiformes; family Charadriidae; genus Ibidorhyncha; species Ibidorhyncha struthersii. The sequence goes on along the minus strand of VZSZ01004988.1, from coordinate 240,085 downwards.
GCAGTACAGTACAAAACATATTCTCTCTGTTTATTGGCTGGTGTGAAAGACTAAGGTTGCTAGTCTTTCAGAAAGAAATGTCTGTAAGAATAACTATGTAGGTAGTTTAGCGCTACTGCATATTCCCACTTGTCCCCCTTGTACCAAGGGCACTACAAAGTACTGCCAGTTAGAAACTACTTGAATATGTTTTCAGCATGGTAGCCACATGTCCTAGCTTGTAGGTTCAAGAATTTCCGTAGTACCCCTCTGATACTGTGCTTTTAAAAAAGAAGCAAAAAAGTCCATGGAGAAGATCTTCACTTGCTTGGCAGTAATCTGATTCCAGCATGGAAACTGGCATTCCCCACTTCTGATCCATTCCTGTTCTTTTTGTCTGTGTGCCTGCATATCATTGCAACCCAAATGTACCACCATATTTGTGATAATATTTTGCATATGTCAAGAGAGTTTCATTTTCTTTAATAGAAATGACTGCCGCACAATACCTAAAAGTAAAATATTTTTCGTGTGATTATGCATGATGCAATAGATCTCTCCACATACTCATGCTTTTTTGTGTGAGTTTTTTCTAGTTCTCATTCATAAATGTCTGGCTTTCTAAACTATGCCTCTGGCAGATCTTAGCATAAATATCAATTTATTCACCACTTTCTTTTTTAATGCTAACATACTTGGCACTGATATTTTTCCTTCCTTTTTTTTTTTTTCCAGTCAACGTTTCTGTTTAGTTTATGGCTTCTGAAGAACTTTTTGTAACCCGCTGTTGTAATTTTATTAGTTGCATAGTTGGCCCAATTCAGCACAGCCATTCAGCTTACCTTGAGGGAAGCCATACTACTGAGATTTGAAAAACAGTTATAATAGTGAGCAACACAGAGTTATATTTTAATTGTTAATTGGCCAAAATGGATGCTGGAGTTCCAGTTTCAGAATAGGTCTACAATACTTACTAAAAGGGAATCTATGTGTCTGGAAGTTATTAAAACAAACTCCTAATGTCATATTTAAATTTAAATCCAGCTAATGAAGCAGTGATTCTCTTCAAAATGTTCCTCCACTTATCGCTTAAGATATTTGATAATATTTAACATGGGTAGTATCTATTGTTTTGGTACCAGTAAAAATTACGTAGCAGAGCATTTGATTCATGTTGTTTGGCTGAGGAAGCATTTGAAAGTGTGTAATGGGTTGTCACTGGTAGGGTGGAATGACCAAATTTGAAAGGTATATTCCACTAAAGATTTTTTTTCTTGTAGATCGGCCTAGTTTGCATAGACTTCTTGACAGAATATGCGCAAATCAGATTTTATGCATTTGCACACATTTTTATAATTTCCAAAGAAATACAGCAATTTCAATGTTATTCTGTAACTATTTCAAAATGGCTGTTGTTATCCATGTGGTAATTTCTTTTCTTTACTTCCTTTATGTGGCTGATTATGGTCTTCTAGATACTTATTACTCTGTTTTCTTTCCTGGATGGCAGTGGCATACTTAATTTTAAACAAGTTGTATTAAGTTGCATTTCCAGAACTACACAAGCCAGAAAACATGTTTTTATACATTTACACAGATGTAAAAATGTATCATTACTGCCCATGAGGCCCTTGGACAATACCATTTACACATCAAAGATGTTTCATTGACTTCACTGGGATTAGGATTGAATCTTAATTTACTGAACAGGGACAGAATAATCGCATATTACTTACCAAGTTTAAGTCTAAATTGCTGCTGGTTTTGAAAAGTATAAATAGAATCAACTTATTTCTGTAATGCCAGGGATACTACTGATGAAATCAAAGCATGGCTTACTTTATATACAGATATAAAGTGCCAGTGTAATTCACAGACAGGATATTCTCCACCTAAGATGATAAATGTTTTGTTATTTAAGTGCAGTTTGAAGTTACCTTATTAACGTGCAATATAATTTTGGACAATTACCAGAAGCTTGTTACATTCTTCCTATATGTTTATCAAATCTCATGACTAACCGAGTTATATGTGCATGGGTGTAGAAATAATCAAAAGGACAATAAAACAAAAAGCTTTTTTAAAAAAATCTATATCTTCTTTTTAAGAAAAGCTATCGGTCGTAGTAGGACTCTGAGGAGTCACAGGAGTGAAGTAGCAGAAACCCACGTAAAGGGATTTTTAAGCGATGAAGGCCTTTCAGTGCTAGTCTCATACTTGCTGAGGAAACCAACTTCTCCATATTTCCTGTACACTAAAATCATAAGTACAAGAATTGTCTCAAAAGGCTTTGCCAGAGAAAACAGTTAAACCAGTAATTTTGTCACATGGTAGAATATATTTTGTAATATGGAGATCTGTTTTAATCTCATTTATAATTTCTTCTAAAATGCCAATCTCTTTCTGATGCTGATAATATTTATGGCTAATATGAATCCTTGGAGTAATTCGGAAGTGTTAGGTACTAATCCTCTCAGCAATCTAATGAAAAAAACAGATACTGTCTTCATTTTAGAGACAACAATGCTGAGTTGTAACACGAGAGAGGAGATTTCAGAAGTGGCTAGCTCACATGAGGCACATTTACAATATTTCTTCCTAAACAAGGGAAAGCAGACACTAGGCCAGATTCTGGCTGCAATTCCAGCTTCCTTTGGCTCCCTGGGGACATAAAGAGAATTGGTAGCAGCCATGAGACTGCTTTAATTTACAGGAGAAACCAGTTCCTGTAGCTTCAAGCATGCAGGATTGGTAAGATAGTTTAAAGCTGCCCTTTCTTCTCAGCTGTGATGAGTAGTATTTGGTGCATGTAATATCTAGACCAGTATCTTCGTGGCACAGCCAAGATTACAGCTCAGGAGTTCCTGGCTCCTTAGATCATGTTCACAACATTACACAAGCCAATTCTAAACCCATTTTCTCTTGTAAAAGTTTTGTGGGCTAAATCTTCATTTGATACTAGTTATTATAGATACAGAGCTATGGAACAATTTACAGCAGCTGAGGATCTGACCTTTAAAGGAAACTATACTAGTGATGCATTTGCTTAGGCAGTGTGTACCATGGACCTGCCCTGGTTTTGAGAACTCTCCAGCAAACAAGAGGAGGATAGCCATGGTTGTTTGTGAGTTGTGGACTCTTTTCTCTATCTGATATTATTTACCCTATTCATGTCAGGTATTGGCATCTCTCTGCTCTTCTGGTCACCTGAAAAAAAAAACCCACAGGTAAAAGAGTATAGGTTGAAAGAGGCATTATTTGCAATTTAAAGGTTAAATGAATATATGAATTCACAAAGATCAGTTGGTGCTCCCAGTAATCCAAATTATAGTAGATTATTCTGTGCAATCCAATAAAAGAGAGTTTTTTCCTGGCACTGCTACTTGCTTTTTTATTACTTTTCTATTGTGCTGTGAAAGAAATGAGAGATTGTATTTTTTCCCCAAAAATGTATTGAATTGTTCATATTACGTTAAATTTCTTAAGCTTTACTCCTAAGTAAAGGTTAAGATTCTTTCCAGTATTGCTAATCTAGTTTGCTACCACTAACACGGGAATGCCTGATATTTTTCCATTTGCAATGTAGTACACACCAGAAGATTTTATCGAATATGACTATGAGTATGGGGATGCAGATTATAAAGAAACTGATTCTGTAACAGAGGGACCCCCACTGTTCGAAGAGACAGTAGCACAAACAGAGGTAACAATCTGATCTGTTTGTTGTGTGGTGTCCAGCTGTCCCCTACCATATGGTTTGTCAATTTGTGTCTTCTGTATATAAGCTTAATGTTTTCCTTTCACTCATTTCTTTACTCTGTAGCTGTAACGCTTGCTTTCAATTAGAGATGGAAGGTCTCACGGCTGACAGCATTCATCTCACGTTTGGTTACCCTTCTTTCATTCACGCTTTCTCAATTTTCTTTTCATTTTATTTATGTTTTCCCATTCCATCTTTCATAACGTTTGCAGAAAAAGAAAGCCATGGTCAAAAAGAAGAAGAGGACAGTGGCCGCTAGCTCAAAGGACAAACCTCCAAAGGCCACAACAAAAAAATCTGAAAAATATGCATCCAAGAAGAAGAAAACTTATCAAGCAGCAACAAAAGGCAAACTAGGGGTAAAGGTAGCCAAGAAATAATCAAGATCTTTCCCAGGCCAAGACTGGAAGATCTCTGATAATAAGAAAAAATATACCTAACCCCACTAGATGAATGCGTCTGCCTAATTCCATAACCTGAATAAAAGTGATACCTCTTGAATTTTTCTTACAGAATTTTTTTTTCTAATAATGTACCTTTTCTTTAATACTAGGCAAACGTTATTGATGGATTTCAAGAATATAGCATAGCTGAAAATGACTATGGGCCCCAGACAGAAGCACCTTCCAGAACTACTGAAGCAAATGAGGTAATAAGAACTCTTGAGAAAATGATAGGCAAAAAAACTTGCCCGCTAAGTGTAAATGATTAAAAAAGCACAAACACATTTTAAAAGGATGAATGACTGTATGTGTAAATATACATATGTATACATAACAGCAATTAATGCAATTTTATGCTTTCTCAGCCAATATCAGAACCTACTGTTTTCTTGGGCAGAACTCCCATTAATTCTGTAGAGATCTGCTGCGCCTTTAGACTGCAGAGTTCATGATTCTGGAAATCATTCAATGATATATATTCTGTGGGAATGCAGGGTTGTTGCATTCACTATCAATGTGCATGGAGCTATGTCTAGTATAAACTAGGTTAAATACTAGACATAGTCCTAATCTAAGAGGAAGTAAGGTCTCTAATTTTTCCTATAACTTTTAAGATGCAGCATAAAATCAGCCTAACACAAGACAAAGAATGGCTGCAACCATAGCAGCGTACTGAAGTTGAGTCAGAAGCCATCATTTCCTTTTAGTAGTTCTTCAGCTAATAAAAACAAACTATTTGCTTTTCACTGAGGTTCTATGAAACATTGTATTTTGAACTGTCAAAAAAAAATATTATTTTAACTTATGTTAGAAACCATGTTTTTGGAAAGCCACAATGACGAGCCTAAACGTTATTTTGTTAAGTTTACTACATCTAAAGCCAGTGTTGATTAATATGTCTGCATATTAATTAATACTAGTTTTAGAAAAATGATGGCTGATTATAAGAAATACTGTTTTCATTTGTATTTTACATTTTCCTTTCAAAATTAAGATATGTTGCTTAAAAGATGTACAAAACTGCCCCCCCCCCAACGTTTGAAAAGAGGAAAAAGAGTCCCCGTTTGTTTTTTGGTTTTCCTCCTGTGTATCTTGAAAGGTGAAGGTGAATTAAGACATATTTTACTCATTCTACTTTAAACTGTTCTTGTGTTAAAATTCATGTTTACTTCTCACAAGTTGATCGACAGAGGCATATGTAAATCATTCTGTTTCTTGGGCAATTATAGGCCAATTGTGTACTGGTACAGTTATGAGGTAGATCCAAAGTGCTAAATGCTTTCCTTAGTGAGAGCAGTTCTGCATAAAGACAAAGTCTGGCATAGAATTGGTTCAGATCCGCATTTACTGTAGCTGTAAGGCAAAAGTCATAGTCGTGCAGCTAATGGAATTAAGCAACTGTTAAATCAGAATCTGGCCTTCTATTTTAATTGCAATATATGTCAATATTATGGTCAGATCGAGGTATTTTAATTACTCTGGATGTTGATTAGCATCTTAATATATTTTTAAGATCTTATTAGTTCATCTTATCTGACCATCTAGAATATCCATCTCATATTAACAATATCTGAACTTTGTTTTCTTTCAAAATTGCCCTTTCAAGAGATCTTTGTACCAGAATAAAGCAATTTTTTTTTTTTTTTCACGAATGGTTTTGTACATCTCAAATATAGCATTATTTCAAACTGCTTTGGTGCTTGTAAGTTGATTGCTTGGTTTGACAGTTTACATACTTGAAAATTAAAGCTTTGATTTCAGAAATGTTAAAATTAATCTGCTTTGCAGGTGGAATTTGACTTAGCCAAAAAATACATAAATTACCATGAAAGACATGAACGATGGCTTTTTGAGTGATAAATAAACTGCAAAATCATTAATAAGAGAAAAGAAATTGAAATACTTATCTCAGCAAGAAGGCTGGGCTTAACTAAAGTGGTGCTTGCATTTCCTTTACATTGTTATTGTAAAAAGGTCTGATTTTATTCACCGTTCATTGTGGTTCATATGTTCATTCACGAATGCTTGTAAGTGTGAAACCAAGCAGGGAAATTTAGCTATATTTGGCACTAAAGTAACATTAAGCAAGCAGTACACATAGCGTACTGGGTATATTGAATTCAGTGGTTTGGGAAATAAAAAAAAAGCATATGAAAGCATTACTTCTTTGTACTACTTACACAAAGATCTTTTAATTACTCTGAAAGGCTGGACTTCCATCCCTTCAGACTCTAATTAAAAGACAATGTGCTATAGTTCTACTGTTCTTTCTTCTTTTGACAAGTCATCATGGTGGATCAGCATATGCTTACATTGCTTCACTAACAATAACTCACGTATTCCTCCTATTTCCAAATCTTTGCTACTGATATGAATAGCAAAATCCTGTTGAAGAAGTATTTGCGGAAGAATACATAACTGGAGAGGATTATGATAAAAAAACTGAGGAAACTGAATATGGAAGCAGAGGAGTAGACCTCAGTGAATCTGATCTGCTGGTAGATGGAGATTTAGGCGAATATGATTTTTATGAATATAAAGAATATGAAGAGAAACCAACTGATTCCACTAATGAGGAGTTTGGTCCAGGTGTTCCTGCAGAGACCGATATCACAGAAACGAGCGTAAGTTGATTGAAGGCATAACAGATTAATTTAATTTAGCGATACTTTTATAGTTTTACAGTCTCAGAACTGTACAGAGTCTGATCCAGAGCTCCTTGTACATATTAGATATATTCTCCCTTTTGGTAGGCTTTGGATCAAGCCCATTCTCTTGTTTTAGTAATCCTGAACTTTTTATTTTTATTAAATGCAGGGGTTTTGTTGTTTTTGGTGAAGGGAGTAAGGGAGGGCTAAAGATGGGAGGGAAAGTAAAGAAGAGGTGGAATTCAAAAAATAAATGATAAAATGAACAGTTTTTAAAATCTTTCTAAACTAGAGCTAAAGCTGGAAAGAATGTAAATTCCAAACCAGGTGAAAGTACTGTAATTAATATTTTTATACGATTACCCTAAGAAGTTGAAATGCATACAAGTGTCTAGAATCCTATGGCTTCTGCTACTTTCTGAGGAGAAGATTCATGAGTGGGAAGGTGAAGTTCTGAACCCTTTCATGAAAATAAGCTTAGTCAATGATGACAGGTTTATGACCTTGCAGGAGTGATTTAACAGCTCAGTATACATAAAGGAAGATAGGATGACATGGTGGATCTTGTGAATCATGTTCTTTTTTGTGTGTTTTATAGTTCTCTCTTTCCCTCTGACTTAATCACAGGCTTAACAGCAAGGCTTTACTTTTCCTTTGGTTGTGCCAAGATCCTCGTTTACCAGTTTACCAGACTGTTGAAGCTGCGAAGAAAACTAATAGGACTAAGAGTGGAAGCAAAATTAATTCCCACTTGGCTTTTTAGTTGGGAAGGCCCTGAATATAGTAGGAAAGGAGAATTTTGTTTGCAGTATTTGCTCAGTCTTATCTTTATTTTCTCCTCGCAAACTCCAAACTTCAGTTTCCAAAGGATTCAAGAAATAACAGCAAATGCTGTGAGGTTGCTTTTCTCTGCCAACCTTGAAACCCATACTTCTGTATTTCGTTTATCACTCCTTTCTAAACCCTGTTGGGGTCATTGTATTTTTTAATGATCCCTATCTATGCAATGTGATACAAGCTTACTTTTTTCCTTCTAGCACAGATGGGGACACTGTGGCAGAATAACACAGAAAAGGTCAGATTATCTGCAAAGCAAAGAGCCCATAAGGCACCATTTGTGCCTGCATTAAGCAAATGACTGTGTAGACTCTATCCCCTGGTGTAAATTTCAACTTAAAATGCCTTGCTAAAAAACTGAAGGAAGGAGTCAGGAAGCTTGAATTTGAACCCAGGCTCTGACCTGTGCCAACTTTATTACAAGTCTCATCTGCTGAACCAGATATATCATATACTTTTCCTTTGACATACAGATGTATTTGGAACAAGTGGAGTTCTACCTTTGATAAAAAAGGCAAAATTAGAAGTACTCAGTATGTGGAAACTTTAAAAAGAAAAGGGGCAATATTTCCAAAGTTTCCAACCAATTTTCATTAATACAATAGAACATATTTATCTGTACCTCTTGCTACTTGATTTTTATGAACTATTGCGTCATTACTAGTGAGATCTGTGTGTTTATAAATCAATACAAAATACACAAGCCATGAATCTATATCACTGTTTTTCCCTTCCAAAATATTTTATATTGAAATATGGTAACATTATCCTTAACATCTTCAAATCCCCGGCTATTTTAGTGTAAATGTGTAATCGCTCTACTGAAAAAAAAAAGGCATTTCAAATTTTCATCTGATCAGAGTTGAATTAAATTTCTAGTTTGCAGTGGATGTGTTTGCAATCAAGAGAGGTACTTCTGAAGAAAAATGCATATTTCCTGGTTTGAAAAAAAAAATCAGTTTCTTTTTCTTTATTTGAAACTTGAGTCTGTCTGTGTTCGGCCATTAGCCTTTGTCATTGACCTACTGTTTCAGGTACTTCTGTTGTCTTAATCCTGAAGCCAAAATTTCCCATAGAGCTGATCCTAAAAGAATATTGCAGTTGATGCTAATTCATGTATTTAAGAGGCAAAACTGGCTACCCATGAAATATTCTTTAATTTTTACAATGCCACTTAACTCCTTTCCCATTTGTGCCATGAAGTCACAGACTCTTTTCAGACTACTTTACATTTTCTGGATATCTAATAAATGAAATTAGGAGCTTGAAGGGTACTGTCCGTATGGGACCAAAGGATCTTTCTTTCCATCTTATTTTAGGCTTGCTTAACTCAGAAACCCATGGAGAATCATTTTAATTGCCAAGAATATGTCCATTCAAATCAGAAAAGAAACAACTTTGTGACTTGCACACATAAGTTCTAAGTTCTTCGTGCAAAGTCCTAATACAAACCATGGGACGCAAACCATTGCATCTCATCGGAAAACTACAAATGGATGGACAATATCCAATAATTTGAAAAGTATGCATGCAGGTTTTTCAATTTCCATTTCTCACATATTAAATATTTTTGATTGGCGTGGTTTGTGCCTGTGATGTGTTTTTCATAGCACAGATCAGTTCCAGCTTTAGCTTACAGTTATAGGTTGCTGCAGTTCTTTATTGTACCCGATCCTTAGACCTTCTACTTATTTTCATTTTGGGGGCTGTTTTTACTGGCCAGGTGACTGGACATGGTGCTTATGGAGAAAAAGGCCAAAAGGGAGAACCAGCTGTGATTGAACCTGTAAGTACAGATGTGGGTGAATTTTTCTTTAGCGCTATATAACATATGTACACCGTTGAGATATGTCATTATCAGACCATGTTTTTCATGATAGGATGACAGTAACCTTATCCATGGTCTCTGAAACAATCACCTACAGTGTGGACGGTGTAAAAGTGATAACAGACACTAGCCTGTTCAGCCTTCTCTTTCGGTTACCCAAAGGACTAATCACATGTTCCTTAAAACAAGGAGAATCTGCTTGTGCAGAGGTAAACAAAGCATAGATACGCTCTTGAGGCCATTTAGTAACTACAGCTTGGACAAACCTACAGAGGGATCTTCTAGCTTAGGCACAGGTGACAGTATAACTCCAGGTTTCAACAAAGGTAAGGAAGTCCCTCTGAGAAGTTAAATAAATGATTGTATGTTTAAGCTGTGCTGGTGCAATCAGGCTGCTAAAAGTTTAATTAAATACTTTCTGCAGAGGTTAAAGCTTGGTCATAAACATAGTAATGTATCAGTAGCTTACAGAATTTTTCTCATCTTTAAATAGTAGTATAAGTAGTAGTATAAGCCACTAAGTGGCTTTTACAGTAGGACAAAGTTATACTGTAGCATCATGCTTGATGGTTAGAAACTAAAATGTAACTGAATTTAAAAGAAGACATAGATTACACAATAATAATAATTTTATAATATCTAGTAGGAGTTGAATGCCAGTGTGGTTTACTGTTCTAGAATTTTCAAGGAGTGCTTTCATGTATGTATTTGATCCAAATAGAAATTAAAGTTTAATCTGTTTTTTATTTCATATAAAATTAGGTCCAGAAATATCAAGGGAAAAAATTAGCTTAAGTTGAAGCCTGATAAAATACTATGGTGTGTCATTGTTACCTAAATATCAAAGGTCTGGATTCTGTGGTCCAAAAGATCCCTTTTAATTCTATATTCCTATTCCAAGATTAGCATTTGGTTAAGTTACTGATCACCAAAGTTAAAGGACTACAATAATGAACAAGTTAGAAGTCAAGATTGTGACTTCTCAGTCATGGTCTGTGAAGAAGCTCAGTGTGTGTTAGGTCATAAAATGCATGGCTTTTTTAAACCGTCGCACGATACGTTTAGTTTACATCCATAATACTGAAGAGTTATCCACTGTCAATCTCCAACATTGCTGGAGTTCACTACAGCTAGCTTCAAGCTTGTTTGTCCAGTCCTCCTTCCTATGGAAAGGTAAGTACAAGTGAGGATCATGTATTCATAGGTCTTACCATCACCTGGAATTTGGACTAGTGTCTTCACTCAAATAAAGGAACTGTGAGGTGCTATAAATCACAGCACAGAAATAGCCAGAGCTATTCACATCAAATCCTTTAACGGCATAAAAAAAAATAAAATGTTTTGAATCAAGTACTGTGAGATCCCTCCAGCCTAAAAGTCTTTCTCACTTTTAAAGCCAGACAGCAATTCAGATTCCAATTCTAGTAACTGTGGAGACAAGATCCCCAGAAAAGTTTATCAAAACACCAAGGAATGCTAACTTTAGTAGTTCAGCTAAAAAGATGTGTTGTATTTTTCCCCAAGACACAAGCAATTTAGTATCTTTTTTCATCCTCCCCCTAGGGTATGCTCATTGAAGGACCACCAGGACCAAGAGGACCCGCTGTAAGTAGATTAATCACAATTTCCTTTTATTGCCTTTGATTTATCCACTTTGTTTCGGTGTTCATGAGTTAACACAATTAATATTGGTCTTATCATAGTTCCCAAATGGTATATTGGACTCTGTTTTTAGAAGGGAGTATAAAAGGGTCATTTCCAGCATTTTCAGTGACAGAATGCTACAAGCTGAGTGCACATGAAAATCAAACTTTTGAATGTTGACTATAAATCTTTGTAAGAAAAAAAGTCACCTTAGAAGTTATTTTATCCATATGTGTTCAACATAACTTTCCAGAGAAAAAATAGTTCAAAAATGCTGCAAGCTGTCATTCAGCATAATAATGTCATTCATTTTCCATAGGGTCTTACAGGTCCCCCAGGTCTACAAGGTCCTGTTGGTCCTCCAGGTGACCCTGGTGAAAGGGTAAGTCAACATCTAGATTATCCTGGGTATTCATGGTATGTCTTGCACTAATTGCTCCAAGAGTAAATGGGTTAGATCCTGACCTGAAATATATACATATAGGTTAAGAAACTTCACTGGAGCTGAGGCTGATTTACTCAGCTAAACAAACCAACTGAGAATCTGGACAAACATTTCCGTAGTGTACTGTACTGTACTGTAAATACTGGAAAAAAGTTAAGTTCCTATTTGCCTATATTTCTCTGTTTTGATGTGAAATATTTTAAAATACAGTATAAGCAATAGGTACAAACTTTTCATATGGATTTGAATGAGTTTTAAAAAAATCAGTATGACCTCCGCTATAACATGCAGAGATACAGAGAAAAACAAGCTCTACAGATTCCAAATATACATGGAAATATTAAAATGATGGATCATATTTAGACAATCTAGGCAGAATTCATTGGCTATATTAAATCACATACTGCATGAGAAGCCTATCTAGTCATGAATATAATTGAAATTTAAGCTATTATTTTAGTCTGACATGTTCTTACAAGCCTTTTCTTACTGACACAGCTAACACAATTTTGAAACAGCCTAAATATACTTATTTGAGGAAAATACGTTACAAAATCTTTCCTGACTTTTATGAGTGATAGTTTGCTGATGAGTCTAGCATGTTCATGCTGTATTGTGTATAGAAGATGTTGAGAAGATGCTATTGCTTCACTGAATAAGAAAATAGTGTTAAAATCCCAACAGTGCTTCACCTTGATAGTAAGTCAGCATCCACATTTCTTTCATATTTGTCATGTAGGTTAGCTAAACATATTTTGGAATTTAAACTTATAAAATAGGATTTTTAACACATTGTAATGCAGTAACTGCTAGTAATACACAGTTTTTTTAACTAACTGCTTACTGAATTAATCATAAGGAAATTCTTGGCTAAACGCATCATCTACCTGTCATGGAACAGACTTCATGTTTTATATAAAAAAGGTCACATTACACAAATTAATAATTGTAGAAATGAGTTACCAAATTCATGAGAACAATACAGATTTCTGCAACTAGAATCTGCTGTCAGACTCCACCCTAATGAAATAACATGTCGTACTTTAAATATTAAACATATGTGGACAGGTTTGTTTTTTTACGTAAACAACAATCAGTGCATCTGAATAAAGGCTCTAGCTCTTGCTATAACTATTCTGACTACTTTTCATCTTAGGTAAAAAATTTAGAAAAATAACATTCTGAGAAAATTACCATTAAAGAAAAGCACATTGCTTAGTTTTGAGAAGCCCACATTAATACCTGGAATAATTGAGAGTATTGTTTAAGCACGGAACTACAAAACAATTAGTGGAGAAATCCATGACTTTTTGTAGTTGCCTATGGTGCTTCAGCTTTTGTACTAAATTATTGTATCATTCTAATCCTAATAATGGGTATAAGACAATTGAGAAATGAATGAACATACCCCCATTTACTTACTGTGGTGATTAATTTCAGTCATATAAAATAGTGCAATGGAAAAAGAACATGAAAACTAATCTAATCTTCAGTTTCTTCAGTAATCTAATCTTCATCTTCTGATCTAATCTTTCATTTCTAAACTTCACAAAGACTCATAATCTTATGGTATAAAGTCACTGCAGGTCATAGTGAAGGTTCTTGGGTGCTTTGCAAGTGCATTTAATTATTTTTCTATTTTTTAACCTTAACTCAAAAATGGCTGGATATATAATGGATCTTTTTAACAATTACAACATTTTATTCAATATTTTACATCTCAATTTAAGATTTATTTGTAGTGTGTTATTAGTAGGGAATTATTTTCTGATGCTTCAGGCTTTTTTGAAAAAGAGCTCAGACAGACTCAGTAACAGACTACTGATCTTAATTCCTGATAGAAGGGAAAAAACACCAGAATTTTTCGGATCAGCTTTCCCATTGTTTTGTTCAACTCCTGGGCAGCAGAAGGAACCCGTTAAGACAGTTTGATGTTTGTTGGTCTGTCATTGCAGCCCTGCAGAGAGTGGTTCTGGTGAATGAGTACTTTGTTTCGGAGATATGCAGCAGGCAAATAAGCACGCCTAATGCAGGTCCTTCCTGCTCTTGGCAGCTTCAGCTAGTAAAAATGCAGCATACAAATTGCTGGGAGGAAAGGTGCAATTATAAATCTAACTGTTGTCACAACAGCAATATTTATTTATGCAGCACTTTGGATCAATAGTCATGAGCATCATGTATACACATTGGCACATTTCTTCAGCTCCAACTTAGACAAAAGGCTTAGCTCTTTTTAAACTGCCAGAGAGAGTTAGATTTCATAAAAAATAGACTTCAAGTCATAGTTGCAGGACTTATGTGGTCTTTGAAAATTAAGCCTACTCAAAGGGTTTAAAGAGAATCAGCAGTGTTAGTTCTCTATATCAAATAAAGCAAACACTGGAACACAATGCAAATCTCAGCTCAGCCCAACCTATGAAGTCATTAGCAGAGCCTCTGTAATTATGTACTCCGTACTCCATTTTTTAATATAATTTGTAAGTAAAATAATTAAAAAGAATAGCTTTCTTCCCTTTTGCTGAATGTCTTCCCCAAAATCAGTTCTTTAATTACCTCACTGATAATGAATAACACTCCCAAACCATTTGCAAAGAGAATATTAATCCTTCAAGTACGTCATTATGAATACAAGTGTAAGTGTGTGTGAGTGACTCAAAATGTTTATCTTATATAACTATCTTTTTGTTCTCATCCCTTTCTCTGCCATCCCTCTTAGGGTCCACCTGGACGCCCTGGTCTCCCTGGTGCTGATGGTTTAGCAGGTCCTCCAGGTACCATGTTAATGTTGCCGGTAAGTTGTGTTATGATTACAGGGTAGCCAGCCCCCAAAACCAGGAAGTGTGTTTCAAGAAATGTATAGGTGGTTTCTTTTTTCGTCTGATTTTGTCTTTTGAATGAGAGATGATACAGTTTCTTGTATGGTGTAAGCCTTTCAAGATCCCCTTTTCCCCCCAAACAAAACATATGCTTTAGCTCCTGCATGGCTGCCAGATTGGAACCTACACAAATGTATTACACTCACTGAAATCCTCCTTATATTTTCAACAGTAACTATTATTTGCTACTATATGTCCTAAACAAGGAGTTTGCTGTTGTGTAAAGGGCATGTACTCCCAGCAGGCGTGTGTGCTTTTAAGTCTCCTTGACACTGAGAATTTTAAGCATTCCGTGCTTAAAATTGGACTTCAGTATCTTCTTTGAAGAGTCAGTGCATCCTTTGAGTAGAAATCTATGCACATAGCCAGCTCTGCTCCCACTGGAGTCAAAGCAAAACACCATCTGTTTTAGCAGGTGGAGGAACAAGCCCAAAGCTGTTAAAGTATCTTGCAACTTTGTAGTATGAAAAGTACTATATGCATGGAATTTGTTATTCCTAAGTGTATTCATGTACCTGAAAGCTCTGATGAGTACCTGTTCCCAGAGAATTGATAAACCAACTGTAAATGAAGGGGCAGTATTTTTGGTAAGTAAAGCAAAGCAAGTAAAAAGTCTCGGAGACGTGGTTGCTGCAGTTCTGATACAGGAGGCAGGACCACATCAGTATCAATGAGGAAAGGACGATTTTATGAAGTTCATTTTCTATTTTTGAAACAATCAATGGAAGTTTATTAAAATAAACTAATGTTTTTGACTTCCTGCTTCCACCAAGTTCTGTTATCACAGCTGGCTGTGTAACAGAAATATTCGTTTACTAATAATTAGCTGATGGAAAAATGCCACTGCTCCTCTGGGAAATTATTCCTAAATCAATCTTCCATCTGTAATTGGTGTATCAGTTTGCTCCATTAAAGGTAGTCAGTGTGGACTAATGCTTAATTTACCACCAATGTTGGAAAATGTCACTAGCTTTATTTTCAGCTGTTAATGAGGCTCACCACAACTGATTTACCAAGTCAAACCAGAAATTCCTCAGGAAGGAAGAAGTTGGCTTCAGGTTTCCCAAATTCCAGCCTAGCTGTTTAACCACCATCCAGAATTCTTTTCCACATTTATAAACGCCGCTGAGAATCCACTATTCTTTTATAACAGATGACCTGCTCACGAGCTTGAGAGCCATCCTGGTATAAAGGAGTAAACAAGTGTAATCTAATCTAGCAGTGGCAGAGCATCTTGTCACAGAGATGCATTCAAAACACCAAGTAACACGTCAGAGACAACTTTTGTGGGATGTATGGCTCTTCATCATGTGTGGGTCTTTAATTCATCAAAATGGGTTCACCTTTTCAATGGATGCAAGACAAGGAATTTAGGCACTTTTGCTTGAAAAAATATTTTGAAAATGTGGTTGATTCCACATTATGTGGATCCCTACAAACCACCTGGCCTCCTTTCAAATGATAGAAGGCTTGGTAGTTCTCTTCTCATTTTAGAAAAATTCAGGTGCTCATTTGTGGGGGCTTAAAGCAGTAAGATTTCCATCGCTTTCCCCCAAAAATACTTCCATTCTGATAATAATATGACTGCAGGAGAAAGACATCAGTCCGTTACCGTGCCAACTCTGGGTGTAGGCAAACTGAACAAACTGTTGTGGGCAGTGAGAGATTCATAGCCCTCATATCCACTATGCCTGTGCCATGCCTTTGGAAAGCCATGCTTCTTGTTGCAGCTTAGTGTCTCTGCAATGTTGCAAAGGTTCTGCTAGCAGTTTCATCAGCAATAACAGTCCAGGAGTGCAGCAGCAAGTACTTTAAATTTACTCCATAATTTATTTTGAAGTTGACAGAAATGACACAAAAATTTTTCATTTTAGATACCAAACATTTTTCAAATTGAAGTCCGCCTTAAATTGAATTGCATTTTTCTGTGGGTAGCTACCAATGTATAGAGAATTAATTAATTTTGATACATATTTTTAATGAGAATTTGCAGATAATTAGAGTCTATTCTGGCATCTTTTTGAAACAAACAAACAAACAAGCAAACAGAATGAAAACCAAAATTCTATGAAATCAAGAACAATTTTGCTCATAAGGAATTAGATTTGTACTTCAGTTCTAAACTATTACCAATGACTTAATATTCATGCTGGACCCAGTAGCCTCAATGCAGCAGTTGTCTGAAGTTAGTACTAGGGACTAAAGATGGAGACCCTGTGTCTTTGAAGTGGTTTACGCAGTTGCAGAGAATAACAAGTATGGTTTTAATTTGATACATTCTGAATCCTTTTCTTGTTTTGATATTGCAGTTCCGCTTTGGTGGAGATGGTGAGAAGGGCCCAACAATCTCAGCTCAGGAAGCTCAAGCACAAGCTATTCTCCAGCAAGCTAGGGTGAGCACAAGGAGCCTGCAAACGAAACTGCCATAAGGGTACAGCTCCAAAAAAATTTCCATTTTATATCATGCAGGATGTGAAGTAAAGAGCTCCAAACATCATCTCATCACAGTAGTTATCCATATTGACAACTGAGTCAATGATGGGGGGCTATTTGTTAATGCATCATGAAATTGTATTAATATGGAATTTGTATGCTGGCTGGCAGCTTTTTCTTGATACCCGTTGTTTTGTTCTGTTTGTTTTCTCAGATTGCTATGAGAGGTCCACCTGGTCCCATGGGACTTACTGGAAGACCAGGTCCTGTGGTATGTAAACAAAACAGGGGCACAGGTTTAAGAACACAGTAACACAAGTCCATGGATCGCATTCTGGCCTTGCCTACACCTTCTGTATTTGTACTTATTTGAGAAAAACCTGATATAATTAAAACCATAGTTTGTATTCTTATTCAAGGTCTGCAATGAAACCTGAATACTAAATCAGTTTTTATTGTAGATTTTGGGGTGTTTGGGTAGAGCACACTGGTAGATTTACAAAACTAGCAAACAGTTTTGCATAAATAACTACATATGCCTCTACAGTCAGCCATCTCTGTAATAATATTTATAAAACTTCTTGTGGTAAATATAGAACTCTCCAGAATGAGATACTAAAGCAAGAGTGTGCAGAATGACCTTGGCTCACTATTTAAGCTGAATCTACAAAGTTCTTAGGAGGCATTCATATAAACAATTAAAAACCATACAGATTTCAAAAACGATTTTACTTTTTCACTTCAGTCCTGAATTTGGCTGGACTGCTAATACCAAATGATCTGGAAAATGGCCTTGTGGATGTTAAAAAAGTTTAATATTTGTACAAAGTCTATAGATGGAACACAACAGTTTTTCTGACAACTTTTTGATCACAAATAGGTTTGCCTCTGTTATCCCTACAAATACTTTAGAAGGACAATACTCACAATGAAAGAATAAAACCAGGTAGGAGGCTCAGCAAGCCAAAATCACCTGATCAATATTGCAGTTGCAATTTCCTCTTTTAGGAAATGTATACTTTTAAGACTCAATAGTCCACTAAATGGTGTAATTTAGCATTTACCATCTTTTAAAAAGCATCTGTATTATGAAGCATCTGTGCCATGATATAAAATAACAACTGCTGCAGCCAAGATCATAAGCTTTGTAGAAGACTAGTCTTTTCTAAACTTCTTCCAGGTTACTGTATTTATCCTCCGATGCAGAGTGAAATTCTCTTCTACAGTTAGTACAGCATCCATGTTTGAAAGATCTGGAAACTGTTATTTTGTCTACTGTGATGGCACAGCTGGGTTGGCAGATATTTGGCCTCTTACATTTTGATCTAGGTCTGCTGTAATTTTTATTTGTATCGTCAGTATGGTGATGGACGCAAAGAGTAATGTTAGCAATTTTCATTAGATCAGACAAGCATCTAGTTGTAAAAC
The DNA here is from genome assembly GCA_013398815.1 of Ibidorhyncha struthersii. Lineage (NCBI taxonomy): Eukaryota > Metazoa > Chordata > Aves > Charadriiformes > Charadriidae > Ibidorhyncha > Ibidorhyncha struthersii. The sequence goes on along the minus strand of VZSZ01004988.1, from coordinate 221,764 downwards.
ACAAGAATAGAATTGTGCTATTGAGAAATGAAAATAAGTCATCGCTGGGTAACTGACAGAAAAGGATGAAGCAAGTTCCTATTGGTTTATTGTGTGAATAAAAAGTGACTGCAGAGATACGCCAGTCACAACTATAGCAGCTGGAGGCCACCTGGTTTTCTCCTTGCTTCAGCATGCAATAGCATTTCCCTCCAAAGTCATTTCCTTCTACTCGTCCCAGTTGTGGAGATTTGGTTATACCTTAGAAGCGGTGAGACTGTAGTGTAAGAAATATCGTTCCTTTACCTTCTTTTGTGCTTCTTTCCTTCTTTAAGGTGATACTTCAGCAACAGTCCATAGCTGAACAGTAACAACCAACTCTTCCCCTTCCAACCTCCTCTTTTTCCCTCTAATCCTCACCCTCCTTAATGTACAGTGTCTGTTAGTTTGAAAGCAGGAGAGCAGATGGACAAACAAGAGTATAACATCCTACCACTACCAACAGAAAATACTCTCCAGGTTATCATCCATCTCATTGTGAATAATTACAGCAGCACAATGCAACTGAAAAGTTGCCTCAGTGGCTCTCGCTGCTATTCCCTCCAGTGACCACTTTTATTAACAAAGAAAACCCAGGCGGACACAAGAAATTACATACTGTCGAAGGAATGTTTTAGGGAGCATAAGGAATACTCTGGATCATGTTCTTCCCTGATCCTAGCAGCTTAATATTTTCTTCAGCGACTCTTGAAAGCTAGATGATACTAAAACTGTTGTAAGTTGTATTCTCGGTTGGCTCAGTAGTGCTTTGCCTCATCTTCATATAGCATCAAAAAATCTGTTCCGGATTGTGCTGTGCTCCAAATTGGCCAGTCTCATGAACCCAATCTGTTCATCTAGGTGAAAGTTACTGTTTTCAGGTAAATTTTAGCTAAATATCCCACCAGAATCTCACTTGGTCCCCAGAAACTGGAATCACTGGCCTTTACTTACATTTTTAAGCAGACCTATACAAGACCAATTCCTTTCTAGAGTAATTCTTCCAAAGTAAATAGTTGCTACCAAGCAGAGAATTTAGCTCACAGACTCCTGATTGATCATGATTAAGTATGCAATACTTACAAATAGTCAAACATGTTGGGTCTGTTTAACAAACTAATACACTAATTCCAGCAGTGTATTTAAATCAAGAGACCTGCAGGATAACATTCAGTCTATGCAGACAAAATAACTAGGACCGCTGTAAGCAAGGAATTCATTTGTAAAGACTGGTATAATATTGACAGTGGGTTGTATAACTTTAGCTGAGGTATAATCTGGCCTCACACTCACCCTTTCATGTTTTAAAAGTCTTTGTGAATTTACGTATCCGAAGCTCAACAAATGAATAATAGTAATAGTTGTTTTGCTTCTAAGCCACCAGGAGGCTCTAGAAATCCAGCTCTTTGATCTGGCAATATTTTTGGCCTACAGTTCCAGAAGCATCTACAGAATCTTGGTCTGTCAATTGTTTGTGTACCCAACTTATTGTAAGAATGAAACAGCTGGAGCTTTTACTCTTAATATGAATTGTATTTTTTTAAGTTATTAGTAGCCAATAAGATACATTTAGAAACATATCAGTTATTAAAAGTCTTAAACATGGCACTGTCAAAGCCCCAGTCTAGCTTCCACTGAGTCTAGAGTTCACATGCTTAACATAGAATACAAAATGGATTTCTGCTTACAGATATTAAATGTAATCCATTATATTAATTAAAAGCAGAGCTTACATCAGGGAAACCCAAACAGACAGCAACCGCCTACCAAAGCCACTGTTCTCTCCACTGCCATTACCAGCTCAGGATCTGATTTTCAGGTTGCTTAGGACTTGATTCAATACCTGCAAGGTCAGTGGGAATCTTCCCACTCCAGGATGCACTAAGCCAAACCATGAGACCACTTCTTCCTTTGAATGGTCACTATGATGAACATAGGAGGACTATCAGTTTTCCAAGGTCTGCAAGATTTGTTTCATATTAAATACATACATTTGGTCTCAACCTGTTTCAGAGGTCAGTAATGCAAACATCCTTTTGCCCATAATAGTAAACTTCAGTATGTTTCGGAGCATGTCAAGATTTTTTGGTTTGTTTTGTCTATTTTTGTGAGACCAGTATTAAGAAAACACAAAATTACTTTGACTAGTCCTGCCCCAGATTCCATGCACAGTATCTTACGCTGGATGAAGATCTGGTTTAGGTCTGTTCATGAGTAAAACTTACTCAGAAAATCTCTATCATCATTTAATGATAGTAAAGAGGTGCAGTTATATAGATTTTCCACTTCTCCAGGGCCAGATGGGCAAAGACCTTGATTAAAACGTCACAGAAGTTCATGACAAGATTAGGCAGGGTATTTTTCATTGACTGTAGTGATCTTTGGATTGAACTCCAAGACTCTGTTATTTTCTGTGCATTACAGAAATAAAGGTAAAAAGAGGTGGCTTTCAATTCTCTTGCCTTTCCTACAGTGGATGCACTTCTGTTTGCATGAACTATGTTCTTACTGTGCTCATCTTTAGCTCTCAAATATTAATGCAGAACAAAGTGTTACATTTGATCCCATTCAAATCGATGGGTGTTTTCTTTGGTAATAGAAAGATTTTTGACCCAGTTAGGCCCAGTATCTAGACTATGATATATCAGGGTGTATCTACAGATTCAAATGGTGAATTTACACCTCCTGATGAATAGGGGATTATTTGTTTTTTTCCTCCCTGTAATTGACGTATAGAAAGTAACATTCATTTAAAGAGGTTTTTGTATATTTAAACAATATGTTTTGCTTTTTTCATCAAGGGTGGACCTGGAGCAGCAGGTGCTAAGGGTGAAAGTGGTGAACCAGGTCCCCAGGTACAAGAATATTGCCTGTTACGTTTGAGCTTATTTATCTTTAAGAAAATGCATTCATATCGCTTAGAAGACATCAATCAATGATATGCTTTCCAAGTGCAATTGAAGAAAAATAGCTTTTACAATACTATTCTAATTAAATGCAATAGCTCGATCATTCATTTTGAAATATGAAGGTAACAATCTTTATATAACAAAGAGCAATTATCACATATAGAGTGTCATCACTTGAAAACCTGTTTTAACATAGTCACTTCAGGCTTTTTTCTCTGTTAAATAATCATATGTCAGTCTGCAATTGTATGACTTTGGGCTCTGATCTTATCAGATCTCATAAGGTGAGAGAGATTGAATTTAATTGGTAATTAAACAGGATATTTTCAAGAAAGACATGACATAGCAAGAATAAGTCTTTACGAATCAGTGCATGCTTTTCTTCTCAGCTTACTATTATATCAGCTCCTGTGCAGTGATGTTAAAGAGCACTGAAACACATTGAAATCTTTCAGCTTAAACCTAAAAGTAATTCGGGGTTCTTAAAGAAATCATTATAAGAGTCTTTGGAACAACTATTTTGCCAGATCTCAGGTGATATCATGGATTTGCTACATTATTAAGTGCCTGTCTTAAAACTCCACATGGATTTTTGCAGAAGAAAAATAAAGCAATTAAACAAAAAAACACTCTGAACAGCTGCTCAGTGTTCCAGTTTGCTTACTTATATTTTTAGTATTTTTTCTCTTCCTACTCAGTATTTTTGGATGGCTAGTCCTTACCATTGCTATTTCCACCTGAAGAAGATGCATTTGGATGGAGGATAAGAAAGCTTCCCCAGAAACATACGCCCACACAATCATCAGTGAAAGTTACATGTGTTTAAAAAAGTGGAATTAGGTTTTTCAGTCTGGGGTAATATGGTCTAGTTAAAACTGTGCTGTGTAAAGCTAAGACAGCATGTGAGCTGTTTACCAGCACACCTTATATTTGTGTATGAGTTGAGAATCTGAAATAAGCACTCTTTAGTTTTCATCAAATAATTATTTTGTGACTAAAATAATTTTAGCATTAGAGGAAGAAGGGTTTTCAAACCACAGGATTGAGATCTTCAAAGCCATGAAAAGAAGGCAGGAAACTTTTATGTTAAAAGGACCAGTTATGCCATGTGTAGTGCAGTCTCATGAAAACGAATGTTAAAATTGGTAGTGCAAAAGCCAGTTTGGATGCCTATGTTCTATTAAAACTAATCGGAATTTGGAAACCAGAATCCACCTCCTGGAAAAAAATGCAACTTTGTTTACAAAAAAACTTATCCTGTTCTTGAGGTGAGATGTTTAACTAGCTTTTTGCTGACATAAATGTGATTCTAAGAATTACACTCTTTAAATTCAGGGTCCTCGTGGTGTTCAAGGTGCCCCTGGTCCAAGTGGAAAAGCAGGCAAAAGGGTAAGTAGCATGTGGGTCAATCCCGCTCTGGGTAAATAGTTTTTCTTTGAATATATCTAAATATTATCTGATTCCACTGCATTTTCAAATGTTTGCCCCTTTGGGGTTTTGCAGGGACGTCCTGGAGCTGATGGTGCCAGAGGAATGCCAGGAGAACCTGGTGCAAAGGTAAATAATAATGAGACTTGAGGCTTTATTTCAGTCTTGGAATGGGCTAGACAGATTTTATGTAGGTACCACAATTTCTTCCAGGCCAACCACAAATTCTCTCAAGAGAAAATATTGAGGTTTCAGATAGCTGGGTTAGATGCAAGAGCTGAGAATGAATCATCCATTTAAAATATGGTAATTAATGGTAATGGCTAGTAGTCAGACCTTGAAGTATCTTGATTCTTGGGTCATGATTCCTATCCCTCTGAGTCAGTTTCTAGTTACAGAATATCAATAATAGTAAAGTCAGTTTTGCAACTGCAAAGTGCAGCTAGAATCAAGCTTTTCATTTCAATGTAAACCTCTTTTTATAAATAGCATAATTACAGCACAGTGGAAAAGTTGATGTGGCATCTTCTCTTGCTTTAATGTATAGAAGCAAATTTTGTGAGTTTGATCTCTGTGCTCCCCTGCATGTGTTTCATTCAATAACAAAAGTGTACGTATAACCAAGGGTAGAAATTAACTTTTGGAGGGAAGACACAATTTATTCAAAGTAATACAGAATGTAATGGTCATTTACTAAAGCTGTGATTTCATCTTTCCTAGGGTGACAGAGGATTTGATGGTCTTCCTGGCCTTCCTGGTGACAAAGGCAACAGGGTAAGAAAAACACATATATTTATACAACAACAAATTGATACCGTCACAGAAATAATGCACTGTTCATTAAGAATAACACTAAGGACTATGGGGAAGTTAAAACAGAATGTCAGCTTTTCACACTACGGAAAATCTGTATTTTCAGGTAATGTATTCCTCATGAAACATTTTAGTAATATCAATCAATAGACAACAATGCATATATATATATAAAAATGTATATTTAAATATATTTTCAGAATTCAGACCACATCTTCAGCTAGGTTTTGCTCTAATTTTTCTTAGTTAAGGCATTTGCCTGTTGGATTTAAAGTGATTGTTAAAGGAAATGGGAGTAGGAAAAGGAAATTAGCATGAAGTTTCAGTATCATGAGCATGACAAATTTTAACCTGCTGATAAGCTTGCTTAAAAAATGCATTTGACTATTTGAATTGCAAACTGAATTGTTTAGTGTGGCTTGTTCCAACAACTGCAGTTTAAAGAAAGATCAGGGTCAGGTCAGGTAAGTTAGGAAAACTTGAAGTAATATTTAAAACAACTAATGTACTTGCTCCTTATGTCATACCAACCTGTAGCATGAGACTCCATCTTTCCCTACAAAGTGTAGAAATAATCACAGCTGGGGATTTCAGCTTTAAATTATACCCCTAATGTAGATGCTAGTAGCAACATAATCTACTGAATGTACCTCCCTTACTGTTGTCTGTGTAAGTGCAATGCACCATAAAAGGAACAGTGAGTGGGAATGTCAACAGAACCATTTCCATATGTGCTAAAGCTTGATGACCATAAACCATTGATTGTTATAGCTGTCACCCTTCAATTGAGAGCACAGTTGCTGCACTTCCCAGAAAATCTCAACTGTGTTGGCTACTGGCCCTAATGTAGTTCTTTGTAATAGCATCTAAGAATCCTCTTTTGAGTTCTTTTTGCAATGGGAAAGAATTTCTAATGTCATACAGAGATGTCTTGATCCTCTTTCATCATTCCATTTTACTTAAGGAGTGTAAAGACATCAGCGCATCACATAATTGAAATCCAGCTTGATCGGCAGGTGACCAGCAGAGGGGGCTAGACATTAAGCTGTTGCCACTACCTCACTCTTTGAAGGCTGAGCAGAAATTGGTTGAGTCAGGGAATGTGTGTCTGCTTTCCAACCTGCAATACTAGAATTCACTCTCTGTGGGACACTCTGAGTCATAAAGAAAATAATTTTTTAAAAAAATATTCTATTTCTTTTATATCTCCTAAAAAGTTTTAAAAAACTAAAATAGAAGAGTAAGTTTGGGTTGAAATTTGCAAAATAGTAATAAAAATAATGACTTCTTTTCATCATTTCTTTCATTCCATTATTTAAAAATCACTGCATTCTCATGTTTCTATGAAAATCTGTAAAAGTACAAACTATGATCTTCTGAAAGCAGCTCAAGATCAGATCAGATCAAGTCAGATCAGATAGCTGTAGCTCTTCGGATTCATATATACTGACAGCATATAATGCAAATATTTATTTCTCTTTTGCTTGAAATAAAGAGCACTGAAAGAAATAAAAAAGAAACACTTTTTCTGTTGTAGTTATATTTCAACTGTAAGAGAATTGATGTTGAAAACCCATAATTTTAGAGTAGAAGTTTTAGGACTACTTTTAGAATTAGTCATATTTGAACTGAGTTGCAAATTGGATGTCTCTCTGAGGTTATGCCTCTGTCAAACACAAGTTGTCAGACAGGAGTCATTGGATGAGATTCTCTGACTTCCAGTGTTGGGGAGATCAGACCACATGGTGTGATATTCATTTTAGCCTCAATATCTATGACTTTGAACTTTTCTTATTTAGATTTACTAGATGCATAACCCTTCTCCAGAATAAAGGCAAGACACTATATCCTAGAAGAAAAGGTCTAAGGAAAAAGAAGTTCAGGTGTTAACAGAACATTTGAAGAAAAGAATTAGAGAACTGAAGAATTGAGAATGCTTATAATGATAGGAAATTTTGTTCTTACTGCATGACAATACCGGAACACTAAATACAAGCTCCTAATAGAATTCTAAGTGCCATGTGATTGCAATACAAGAAAGATAGCCCTTGAGGGGCTGGACTATTTCAATATTTGGAAGCTTAAGTCAGTCTTCACCTGCATATTAATTGGAAGCCAGAACACACATCATGTGTCTCATGTCATCTTTCAGGAATGTCATTTAGCATGTAGAATAACACATGTTGTACCAGCAGATCACGATGAGTAGTTCCAAAACTTAGCAAAATATACAAATTGCTGTATTGATTCATCTTACGGGTATGAAAGTGCAATTCATAGAATTTCATTCTCTCCCATGCTGACTCCAATTTATGAAAGACAAAAAGGCAGTAGAATAAAATCCTGACATCCCTAATATTAGATAGCTCTGGAGTGAGAGAGCAAGTTACCTAAGATTCCCTAGGAAAGTTTGAAAGAGCAAAGAATGGAGCCACTAAAGTGTAACTCCATATATCTCTGCTAGGATCCACAGCTGTGGTCAGGTTCCTTGGAGACACTGATAAAATTAAGGAAAACAGCATGAATAGTTGGTTGTTGTCCAATGCCAGAAGGAAGTCACAGTCTAAAAACCTGCTGCCCAGAAAGAGGTCAGTCAGTGGTGTTTGAGCTATGCAGCACACTAGTTCTCTTTAGAAATAGGGAAAGAAAAATAAATCCTAAAAGTATGGTCCAGAAGCTACTAAGGCTCTGCACATATAGACTTGAAAAGCCAGAGCCTCTGAGGGGAAGTGTGGAAGTCTGGCTGCCTTCCAAAGCCTCAGACAAACCAGTCCCAAGGCTCTCAATGACTGGTGCCAGGGCGCATGGTTCTGAAAGGTGGTCAGTGCACTTCACCATGTGTATTCCAGGGTCCACTGCATTATTAACTTCTGACCCATGTACACAGGCCTTATTTTACTGGAAGTAGTACATTGTGTAGGAGGAGGAGGAAGGTGCTGATGAGACAAAGAAAAATGTGGGTAACTGCCTTTTGTAGCAGCATTTTCTGTATGTTCTGGAGCCAAGAATAGTTACAGAGTGAAATCTGACAAACACAAATAGTTCATTGTTTCAATAATGTTTATTTGTTTTTATACTAATGTAATAAAAGACTTGATTGAGTACTATAACCTACAGATTTGTATAATTGTGTCAAGGCATGTTTTGACACATCAAACTTCAGCTAACACATTTGTTTTCATTTCCCTACCCATCCATTATTGTTTCCAGCAACAGATGTATTATTTTAATGACTTTCCTTATTCTACAGGGAGACCGTGGCCCACAGGGACCTCCTGGCTTACCTGGTGAGGATGGATCAAGAGTAAGTTGCTATTTACACAGTAAAATCTAGAGTGAATCCTCGTGTAATGGGAATGTGGTCGTGATGCATGTTCTTTTTTTCTAAAACTTTCCCTTTGTACAAAAACAGGGAGAAGATGGGGAAGTTGGACCAAGAGGTCTCCCAGGTGAAGCTGTAAGCAATGCTTTCTTATTCTTCTGTGTCTGTTACAAACAAAAGTCACTCTCAGATTTTTTTTCCCTTCTATGGAACTGTTCCGAATTCAAGGTATAAAAGTCACTCTGTGTGTGTATGTGGAGAGTACGGATTCTGGCTGAAAAGCAAACGAATGGACAGTTTTGTTAGGGCTGAAACACTATTTACAGGATTAGAATTAAGTCAGAGATATATCCGGCCAAGTATACGCAACTTCCAGCATCACAAAGGCTATTTCCTATACTATTGTGTAAAACAGTCACTGCAGTCCTTGATACAATATAATATAACCAAGCCTCTGTTGCTTTGAGAATGTTTTCCAAACATTTATTTATTAGAAAATAAGGCCCGGCTTCTCCTCTTTTTTTCACACTACTGTGCCTCACTGTGTATTTTCACTCTTGTTTCACATACAGAATTTCCATTGCTGTCAGTTGGAATTCTGCAGGTGCTGTCACTGCAGAGCAAAGTTCTGCATTGCAGGCAAGAAATCAAGCCTCAGAAAGGGGAATTTTACCCTAAATGTATGATGTACTGCTGCCTACTCACAAAGTAGGAAGAAGTTGCTACAGAGTCAGAGAATTAGTAATTTAAGACTATATCATACATGAGGAGACTGGAGACACAGTCCTGCCTACCTCAGCAGTGTGACATGAATGATGACACAAATGATGAAAACTAGTATTAATTTACATAGTATAATGCCAAAAGATTATGCTATAGACTAAATCTTGCTCACCTTATTTAGGATAATAGCTCTTGGTCTTCTGTGGAATTTTTTAGGGGTAAGAGGAACAAATCTGATTTTGTTTTCCAGAATGCCTTGCATTTATTATAATACAATTATTAGTAATTTTTAATTACTTATTGGGTCTTTACTACAGATAAAAGCACTGTTTTACACTTAGAATAGTATAGAGTATGACAGACCATCATGTTTTTTAAAGAGAGGAGTACAAATGTATGCTACTATTCAGGTCAGATCATCAAGCCAAGACACAGCTCAGACTTTAGTGGAAGATACTGTGCCAATGTTCTGCACCAGGAAATATAAATAGTTATCTCCTACCATTCTCTGAAATGACCATGCAGCTGCTAAATCAAAGCTTGCCCTTCCACTGACATCCCGTTCAGACATATGGTGGCCTTCAAGAGAGTCTGTTATCAGTGAATTTTTTCCTTTCTTTCTTTCTTTCTCTTTCTTTCTTTCTCTCTCAACCCGTATGCTGCCTTCCCCTCATCCTTCCTACTCATTAGACATTCCTTGCCCAGTCTTGCTCCTGAGCCTCTCTTTGTTCAGAAGAAAAATCATGCAGGTGTTACTAAGTGTTTCTTCTCTTCCAGGGTCCACGAGGATTACTGGGCCCCAGAGGTACACCTGGACCCCCTGGACAACCTGTACGTATGAACTGTTTTCTATTTGCAATTTCCAGAAGAAAAATAGAAGTCCACTGAAAGTTGCTCATGTTTATATTGTTTGTTGTAGGGCATTGCAGGTGTTGATGGACCTTCAGGCCCAAAAGGAAACATGGTGAGTAAGTAAGCTGGGAATTAAAAGGGGAATGGATTCTAAATATCCTTTCCACATTCTCTTGTCCCTGCCGCTATGCCATCTCTTCCATTTAATTAAACTTTTCTGTCAAAATATTCAGATTCATTATGATCTTGCATAGACAAGAGAAGTCCTCTATTACTTAGTTTTCAGCCAAAAGGCCTAACCATGCTTTCTCTCAAGCTCCTTTAGCGCCATGGACTCCAGCGCTTAGGTCCTATGTGTAGGCTGTTATTCTCTATTAAAGAAACGGCCATGATATTCATTAGCATGAAAAAATATCATACTGGATAGAAAGTTGGTGGTAGACTTTAAAGAGGGAGGAACAAAGATGAGTTTGTATTCCTTTTAGTCCTGACAATGAAGATCTGTAGTTCAGAAATGCAAACCTAATGCCCTGGTATTTTTTTGCATGGTAGGGTCCTCAAGGGGAACCAGGACCTCCTGGTCAGCAAGGAATCCCAGGCCCACAAGTAAGTGTAAAATAACTCTCAAGAAATACGATGTAATGTGCAGCAAATGTTTAATAAATGGAAATTACTAAAAGGTTAGCTTTTCATGTGTAAAACTGATAAAGCTTCAAGGATTTTATAAATAATACTGCAAATGTGCCGAGGGCAGTGGGAGCAGAGTTTTCAAGTAAGCTTTCAGAGGGATTTTTCGTTCAGGAGAAAAATGACTCATTCAGTGTTCCTGGAATGCAGCAGGAACGGCCACACCTGGAGGAGGGTTCTGAATAGGATCTTGTTACAAACCTACTGCCAGAATAGTGGCTTGTGCTAAAGGCTCACACAAAACTGATCTAACTCATAAGGGGGGGAAAAAAAGCCACTTATATTTGCCAGTGTGTTTAAACAGATTAATGAGGGACCTTTAGTAGGGTGAATGTATGTATATTGTTCTCCCTGGTTTCTCACACTGGTTTCTTTTTAATAGGGGCTTCCTGGTCCACAAGGTCCTATTGGACCTCCTGGTGAAAAAGTAAGTTACAGCATTATTCTGGTATTTCACAGTCAGTTCTGTGCAACAACCTTGCTTATGTGGTTAAGGGCTTTGCTATGTTTTACAGAAAGTAGCCTATGATCTAAAAATTAGCGGATCTTCCTGAAATCATCAAGTAAATGAATAACTGATGGAGGCCTGGCTTTCCTCTCATACACACTTTTTCACATGCATAATTTCCTTCCTTTACTTTGGATTACTTTTATGTTACTAGCTTCAGAGTCTCATCTACAATATTAAACAGTGTGTACTTGTATGTTAATTTCACAGCAAGCTATGAAAATTATTTTTAATAGTCTCTTTTTTATAACAAAGTTTTACCTACTCGAGTCTGACTGTTCTCTTTTTCAAGGATTATATTTTGACATAAATCTGCAGTGTAACTGGCATACTGTAGTGTGACTTGGTGGTTTTTTTCCTGATCTATCTGTTTGTACATGTTCTTGTGGTTTGAAACATGTCTTCTGTTAATTTCAAAAATGTCACTATTGAATTTTATGCTTATTTTACTTTTCTTCCCTTTTGCTGAATTCCTGCTCTGTTGATTCTTCTATGATTTTGCTCCCATTCACTGCTTAGTATATACTTTAGAAGAAATTGAAGGAGATTTTAGGAAACAATATACATGCTTTTTACCTGCCTGTGTGCCTAAGAAGTATTACTCTAACAAAATGCACTAGGCCCACAATATACACATTCCAGAGGCTCTCACAAAGATGTACCATGCCTTTCAGCTATGAGCACTGGGGTTCTGTAACCTGTAATCTTTGCCTCTTAATTGTGTTGGTATCTTTCATATGGTGAATCCTTTTATTCCTGAAATTCTAAATAATAGTTAATTTTGTAAACTGGAGAATTCTTCCCCACCTTGTGTTGTGTGTGTGCATTTTCATAGCGTAATTCCTGAAGCCTGTTCTCAGGCAAGCACCTCATTAAAAATATGGGTGATTTGCATTTGCTAAAGATTATAAGAACAGGCCTTGTGCTTATATATTGTATGGTAGTACCTTTCTGGGTTTAATTTTGTTGTATTTTTTGTTTACCTTCTATATCCCTGTCAAGGGATTTAGGTATAACTACAATATATCCTTAGCTCATAGAGTTAAATGTATTGGATATGGGTGGGGTTTTTTTTTTCCTTTTTCTTTGTAAATTATTATTATTTTTCTTATAGCTACTCTATACCTGGAGTGGCTTCACCAGTTGTTTTAACAGAAATTAAAATACTGAAAAGATTTAAGGTAGTTTTCTGGTTTAGGACATACCAGTCCTCATCAAGGATGATCCTTCATCATCCTAGCAAATGATAGAATGTTCACTATTGTTCTTAAGACGTGTCTCTTATTGCATTTAGGGACCTCAGGGCAAGCCTGGACTTCCTGGCCTTCCTGGTTCTGATGGGCCTCCTGTAAGTAACCAAATATTTCATCACTTGAATGCATAAATACTTTTATCAAGTGATAAATATTTCTGAATACCTGTGTTGCAAAAAGAAAATGGAGAGTAAAAGCACTGATAGTCCTAGTTGGCAACTGCATTATAAAATCCATCTAAAACCCCTGTATCATTTGAGCTGTTAAAACTAAGAGAACTACATTTTTGAAGCAGGTGCTAAAAGTGGCTATGGGCTTTTAAAATGTTGTCCCAGATGATGAAATGCATCTAAAACATCTGCAAGGATGTGTAAATAACCTGACACACAAAGGGCCAGATACTGTTTCACTGTAGCCCTACTATGTCAGTATGGCAAAGCAAATCATCTGTAAAAATGCTCACCACTTGTTTTCTGAGGAAACATAGAATATACTAGATCTTCCCCTGCTTCCTGACCTAAGGTGCATATTACATGTTTGGGCTTCTTCTTTCATTGTCTACACTGGCACAGACCGAAGCCGAACTTTAGAATCTTGTGATTGCTGAGGAATTCAGCTTAGCTCAGAGGATGCATTCACTCATGTGAACAGTGTAACCACCTGAGTAACACTGTTTACAGTTCAGGCACTAAACTGAAACAGAATCACTGTTCATAATGACATGCAGATACACAAGTTTTCTTACATCAAAACCATCATCTTTTTATAGCACCAATAGCCATTGACAGTCCGTGTGACTTCTCAAACCATCTCTCCCCTCCCCATGCCATTTTCCCTTACAATTTTTCTTTTTGGTTAAATCTGCATTTCGTAAACCTGACTTTCAGTGGGGTTGTGAACAACTGCAGGGGTTTCACTACATAGATGCTTAAATTACAAATACAGAATTGTACCCAAGCCTCTCACAATCTCTCTTTTACTTGCCAAAGTACCATTTTCATGGAGAATTGCATTTTCATGCAGTGATAATCCAGCTGGAAGTCTGTATCTTTAATCATTGGCTAAACATTTGAACTTTTCCCCTTATCCTTTTCTGCATGCTAGGAACAATATTAATTTCCAAACATAAGCATTATTTTAAAATCTGCATCTCGTTAAACCTTAAAAGCAGGGGAGAAATGCTGTAAGAGATAATCAGATGTTAGCACAGGTCTGTACCTGATACACACCCCTACTGTGGTGGGTTGACCCCGTCAGCAGCTAAGCACCCACCCGGTCACTCACTCTCTCCTCCCCCAGTGGGATCAGGGAGAGAATCAGAAAATCAAAACCAAGAAAACTCATGGGCTGGGGTAACGACAGTTTAAGTTGAGCAAAGCTATGCACACAAGCAAAGCAAAATAAGGAATGCATTCACTACTTCCGATCCGCAGGCAGATGGCTAGACATTTGCCGGAAAGTTGGGCTTCAGCACACATAAGGGTAGTTTGGGAAGACGAACACCTTAACCATGAATGTCCCCTGCTTCCTTCTCCTTTTCCTGAGCTTTTATTGTGGAGTATGACATCATATGGTATGGAATATCCCTCTGGTCAGTTCGGGACAGCTGTCTCAGCTGTGTCCCCTCCCAGCTTCTTGCCCACCCCCAGCCTACTCACTGAGGGGTTAATACGGGACAGAGAAAACCTCCACAACTGTGCAAACACACAGTTTTAGTCACAAATCCAAAACACAGCACCATATGGGCTGCTATGATGAAAATTAACTCCTTCCTAGCCAGATGCAGTACACCTCCCCAAAATTATCTCACTCATGTACAAATAGGTTTGTTCAGTGGAAGGGCAGGAGAGGCAGGTTAAACTTAAGTCCATGCTAATTTACATGATGTATTTACAACCGTAGAATTACACTCGTGATTGAAGGCAATGAACAGTCCCTACCTCATTGTAATGAGCTTTGTAACTGCTCCCGAAACATCTGTGTTAAGATCAGGTGAAAGCTCAAGAGCATTCTTTCAGGAGATCAGGAAGATTCTTGCTATGCTATTTCGTTTCACTTCTATGTGAGGAAATGTCCTTCTATTTTCAAGGCGAGACTGTTAAAAGTAGTATATTATACTGGAATTAATGGAAATCGAAAGGGATAAAAATATGTTCTTTAATAGCAGCATTTTTAAAGTCATCTAATGTTATAGAGCCCTCTGATACTGGATAAAGATTTAAAATTTTGTACAGAAGAAAGCATATTCTAGGAGATTAGCATTAAGCAACTGACATACGTACATTTTAAAAAACAAATAACAAATATTCACTGTTAGTAAGACAAACTCTTTAAAGGAAAATTAACAATCACTGGTAAGCAAGCATCAAATACCTTTTATTTTAATCATTCTTTTAATAAAGAACATACTTTAAAGTGTTTTCCAAGGCCAGAAAATTGAATATAAGTACCAGGGGGTTGTCATATAAGATTAACAGCCACATCAAAGTCATATTATATTTGACACACTGAAAACATTTTGGGATGTCAATGACACCAAATCATAAATGGTTTTGATAACTGGCTACACGTTATGTGGAACCACGTGCTTGGCAAAACTATAGATTTACTATGCTCCTCTAATAAGACTGATGAATGTCAGTAGAAACAGGATTCCTGACTGATTCTCAGAAACAATAATCTTCTATTAACCTTTAGTTTCATTAAATTGCCTTTAAATTTTGCGCCATTTTAGTGTAAATTGTGTAACAAAGAAAAACAATGGATCAGTTAATGTTTTGAGCTCTTCATTATTAATGTCAGTGTTATAGAACAAAGACTAAGACATAAACATATTTTTGTTTTAAAAGCAAGTCACAGTTTAAAACAAAGACATAGGATGTTAAAACTTGATCAGCCTTCTGTTGACTTCTGCAATAAATTCCATAATCTTTTAAATAATTTTACGAATCTCTTCATGCTGTAATATTCATCACCTTGCTTGTTTCAAAATCAAATTTGAGAATGTCTTGCATTAAAAACCTTCTACTGCTGAAACATTAACAAAACAGAAAGGGTGATCAGGATATTCCTGAAACATTAACATTAACATTAACATAACTGTTGTCCAGCTTTTCCTTTGTTACGTAAATTAAATCAGTATTGAAAGGAAGATCTTTCCGTAAAATTTTGTGTGTGTGTGTGTTCTAGTACAGAAGAAGGGTGATTAGTGACCTGAAATTCAAGTGTTTAAATAATTGTGGTTTTATAATAAAATGTCACTACCAAAAAATGAGTGTTTTCCAAATCAGATACATTTCTCTTAAATCAGGGTCATCCTGGCAAAGAGGGTCAGTCGGGAGATAAAGGTGCATTGGTGAGTTTTAAAACTTTTCCATTTATTTAAATAGCTTTCAAGAAAACCTTTGGCAGTTTGTCAGCTGTATGACACCTTTGTTGCTGCAAGAACTATTTAGGAAGGTAATAGAAAACCCATGACATTCAAAGCATCTGTGTATAGACAAACATATTTATTATATACTAATATATTCATAACATTATAGAGATTCTAAATAATATAGAGATTACTCTTTTAAAGTAAAACCAATTGTGGAGTTGACAGAATGGCAATCAATAAAAGTTGCATAAAGTTTCATATTGGTAACTTGCAAATAGTTTGAGTTTATAATTCCATTGTATTGAGTACCCACTAGGGTTCTTCAGAACCTTGGTTTCTGAAGATTTACAAATGCATGCATACACATTGTATTTTTTAGGTCACCTTCAAGTCAGTGATAGTGAAAAGTAATTTATTTCTTTATGGAGCACTGAAGGGTCTTTGGGCTCTTGAAAGCATTCTGCTTGCTCAATATTGACCCTTATTTATCCAGAATAGCACTGTTTATGGCACCTGAAATCAGTTTCAGTTGCAGTACTGATTTCAGTGGCAACACTAAAAGTTTGTATTCTGGATAAACAGGATGAATGAATGAATAGGACATTTCAGAAAGTACAGTTCCACTGACACCAGCGTATTACTATTTGTCCAAAATGTTATCTGTTAGGGCCTTGTAGATTTTATCCTGATTTCTTAAGAAAATAAATCTTACACAGATCATTTATGTTTTGAAAGTACAGGTATGTGACCATCTGTCAATTGTTCCTGATGCCTTTTGAATTTACTGATCAATTTCAGCCAAATTTGATTGACAATTTTATTTCTCAGAGATGTTAACAGTCTAAAGATTTTGCAAAAAAGCATAGTTGGGAAGGGGAAAAAGACCATATCAATGGCCCCATTAGGGAAAGATTTTATTATCTGTCCATCTCAGAAATCAGAGAATCAACAAAGTAGCTCAGCCTCAGACACATTGCTTCCACTGTTCACAGAACTCAGTTTCGTTAGATGCTGCCAGTGGACTGCATAGTATCAAAGTTAAGCATCCTTAAAATGCTAAGCAAACAGTAAATAATGGCATCCAGACACTGGTTAGCATTGATAGCACCATAAGCCTTTTAGCTTTCAGGTTTGGAATCTCTTTTTTTTAAAGACTGTGATTTTTGTTATTGTCGTTATTTTGATCTCTACTTTTGACTTGCATCATGATCATAATTAACATACATTTTCTCCTGTAAGACACCACTGGTTTCTGATTGGCATCTTTTGTTTGTTTGTTACGTTTTCCAGTTACCAAGTTACTATTGTTTCAGACAATTTATATTGTGGACAGATGTTTCCCAAATATACAAGTAGAACCAAGTTCATAATTCTATTAATAGTTTTATAGTGACATTGAAGGGTGTTTTGTGATGCCATGACTTTTCTTAGTGGCAGGCAGCCCAGTGTTATTTTGATGTCTCACACAAGACTGCTGCATTATAGTGAAAAACCAAGGATTAGACTCAGAAGAGAACTGCTTGCTAACCAAGTACTGTACAAACAAAAGTTCTTTACTCCAATATATTTTAGGGGCCTCCAGGTCCTCAGGGTCCCATTGGCTATCCAGGTCCTCGTGGTGTAAAGGTAAGATTTAATTACTGGATTCCTGCCCTCACCCCTTTTTGAATATATGCATGTGGGTAATTCTTTATATTCTTTCTTTAGGGAGCTGATGGTGTCCGTGGTCTCAAGGGATCCAAAGGTGAAAAGGTAAATTTGACTGCATTTAATTCCTTTCAGTTTTTCTGTGTTCCTTATTCCACTACAACATCTTCTGTCTCTTTCACTGCACTGTGTTTTCTCCTGCAGCAGTGGGTTTATTTTTGACTTAGCCTAAGGATGTACCAAGCCCAATTCATAAATCAGTGACCTCCATGGTTATTTACACTGGTACAAAGTGAATATAAAACCTTCAGTTATTAGAATAGTTTTGGATTCTCTTCACACTAGTTTAAGTAACTTCTCTCTAAGGTGCTCTTAAGTAGAGTATTAGACATCCCCCCTCTTTAGACATCCCCTCTCTTGTTAGTAGATAGTATAGTAGATACGGAGAAGCTTGTGCATCAGAAAGAGTTGTGATGATTTTTATCTGTTTTAATAGTGCTGTAGGCTAGATTTTGTACTTTTGTGTACATCTTCCAGTTTTCTAGGTTCCAGGTATTTTTGTCCCACAACTTTGGCTTTGCTGAAGTGACGGACAGCCGCAGTCAGATATATATACATGAACATGAAGAAAGATTTTACATCCCCCTGATACCATTACTCCTGTACATAGACCTCTTACTAGAGCAAACACCAACTACTGCGATCTCTACTGACTTCTGATGGTCTGCAGTGGCTGAAACTACAGCCGGCATTGGTTTAAATTCCCACTTTCCTCAGTACTCAGAATAAGAGACAGATAACAAACGCCATCAGTCATACCTCCTGACCACACAGGCAAATTCAGCCTTGCGGCTCTGGTGGCTGCTGTGTATATATTTATAGCTATTTCTAAAGCAGAAGACTCACTCTTGCCAAGAAAACTTGATTTCAGCACTAGAGATGTGTCTTTCAGGCTCAGATGCCAGGACCTGCTGCACATTTTCAGGCTTTCCTAAACCACAGTTTGTCTAGTCTGCATACTCATTTTAGAGTTGCTCATTAAATCTAAGCTGAAAAAGAGTGTGATTAATACCTGTGGAGACTGGATGGTTCAAAAAAACAGATTTTCTTGTGCCTTATTGAGTGATTAGTATCCAGCTAGGACAAAATACAGGACTCGCATATAAATAAGCTTAATATATATGCATATATATATGTGTGTATCAATGCATAATTATTAGCATAATCTCCATAATATCTCTCTGTTCCTAAAAATTGATCTCACAGTTGCAGTCGGACACTGAACTCTACTGAATACCTCAAAAGGTCACACAAAGATATTTCATAGATTGTCCTCACAGTGCTTTAAAGATCTGTTACACAGGCTTCTTTACTGAAATTATTCAGATGCCATTACATGGGGGAAAACACTGTAAGAGACAGAAATAAATAAATTGATCATTCAGAAAAGCCTCTGTAGATCTGGAGCCATCCCAGGGGTGTCAGAGGAGGTCCATCTCTGTACTGACCAGGAAATGTGACTAGAAGCCGTTAGCTATTTTATTTTTTATTAACAGCAGAAGAGGAAATAGAGCATTCAGCTCTCTCCTCCTACATGGAATAAAATCAACCTCTTGTAGATCTCAATAGCTGGAACCTCACTGTGAAAGCTGAAGACAAGTTTCAGTTCATTTGGCAGCCATTTGGTCAGCAGTTGGCACATGGTCAGTCCTTGCTGATATGTTGCAGAGTGTTCTTATATAATTATTACTGTCCATGGCCATAACAGAGCAACTTTGACAACTAAAGCTTTTTTCATGTATTCTGCACTCTACCTTTTTCACCTCTCTAAATTTTAAGAAAGGTCACCTTGAAATTTTAATTTATGCAATATAAGATGACCATATAAAGCTTAGTTTCACCATCTGGAAAGCATGGGAAACCTGCTTTTAGAATGGTTTTTAGTATTTTTTTTCAATGAATCATGATGGGTTACCTTTTTTTTTACATGAACACATACTACTGAGAAACTATATTTGCTTGTTTGATTTCTTTTTAAATGTTAATGTCTCCTCACCTATTTTGAGCTGTTTAGCTCTTGCAAATCTATTTCTATCACTGTTTCTAGGGTTATTTGTTGCATGCAGCATGACTAATTCTAAACAGAGTCAAAATGGCTTTAGCGTTGCAATCTGTCTCAATTGCTGATCAAGAAGAAGATAAAACTTTTCTGGGCCCAGGAAAGCAAAACGGAAACTTCTTTTTCAAAGTGGGGTTTTTTTTTTTCAGTAACATGGAGCACAGTATCACTCTTTCCTGGCTTTATTGATAGTCTAAATATTAGATTCTAAGTCAGCAATATTACTTCAGCATAGCAAAAAAATAACAGCATCATAGTAAAATATTTTACGATGTGCTCATTCATCACAAAGACCTTTGCTCCCAGGATATAACTAAAAAGCAGAAAAAAATGTAGTCAATAATCTTTGTTGTCTGGATATTGGAACAGTAATTGTATAATGATTCTATGATTTTTTTTTTTTATGATTTCTGTGATGAGTTAGATTAAGAAAGAGAGAACCAAAAGCTGATGAGTTATGCTAGAGCAAGTCATGAACAGTTCCAGTGAAGAATTCTGGAGATTCCTGTTTGTATCTGAATTATCTTATACAGATATAAATGAAACTTGTCTGAATACTGCTTGCTTGTACTTCGGCATGGAGACACATTAAAAAGCTTGGAGTAAATTCTCTGTCAGAATTTACTAGCCAGTAAATAAATAATCGTTACTAGGAATAACAATAATGTGCACCTGTTTTGCCACTGTATATGGAGTCAATCTTCATGTCCATTTTTTTTCTACTTACTTTCAATCACATCAGCCAATGAGAGTAGGCAGGGCTGAGTGTTGTTGGACATCAAACTACTATATAGAGATAACTACTTCTTCTTTGAGGTTATGAACATTAATATATGTCTTTTTTTTTAATTAAGATGTCACAATCAGTCATTTTTTTCTTCCTTTCATGATACTATTAAGACTAAAAGAAAAATTAATTAAAAGGGAGCTTCTGCTATCAAAAAGAATAACACTGAATAATTTTTTAGTTAATTGAATGGATGGCCTTATTAAAAAGAGTGATAATCAAAACCAGCTTAAGAGTTAAGAAAGGACTTTACAGGATAATTCATAATAAAACAGAAGAATTTTATTGTCTCTATATTTAAACAGATTTTAAGCACTTTAAAAAACTGTTATTAAGCAAATGTTATTTGTTATTATTTCAAACTAAAAAGTAATTTTGTATAGTGCACTGATATACTTTCTCTCAAATATTAGATTTTCTGCTCTCTGAAGTTCTAACTTTATCTATGCAAATTATTTTAATCTATAATGAATGTATTTTCTTATTCTGTCTGCAGAAAAAAAATAAATCTCTATTACTAAAAGTCATTACATGCATTTCTGCCTTTTTTAGGGTGAAGATGGTTTTCCAGGATTTAAAGGTGACATGGGCCTTAAAGGTGACCGGGTAAGCATTTATTCATAGCCCATATGTTCTTAAAAAGTTTAAGTGATATTACTTTGAAAGGATCACTGAAATGAACAAATAAATTTAACCCAAAAATGCAATAAAAACTCGTAGCTTAAATTATTTCTATTCCCTGTGCATGCACAGATTTGAGCTAGAGATTTGGTCTATAACGGCACAGTTATAGAGAGGAAGAGAATGTCAGTCTTGGATATCCTTTTCACTAAGCTTCTTCCTAAAGAATCTCCAGATTGCAAGATCTCCAGTATTTGCCTAAGGAAAATTAATCTGTTTGGGATAAAGATGTTTCCATTCCAACCTAGCATCTTGCAAATCTCTGCCAAAATGTTGTTTATTTACCCCAATGGGTAAATTGCTTCCTTTCATAGGAGGTGTTGTGGAATTTCTAAAAAAAAACTCTCACAAGAGGCTCCTGGCCTACATCTCTTGTCTGTATACATAAATAACTGTGAAGGTGGCATCCACATAAGTACTTAGGTATAGACGTTTTTCTTTCTATGGATATTCAGAGTGCCGTCACAAGAATTTAGGGAAGGAAAAATAAGAATATGCAGTTTCCAAATGCAGCTCTCTTCAGGCAAGGTGACTGGGCTCTTACAGTTGTGAAAGTAGTATTCAGTCCCTAATTTATATGTATTTGCATTTATATAGCGCACATTAGCAGTGGCATTTTCCTAATTGGAAGTTGGACAGGGCTTTGAGCAACCTGATACAGTTGAAGGTGTCCCCATGCATTGCAGGGCAGTTGGACTAGATGACCTATAAAGGTCCCCTCCAACCCAAAACGTTCTATGATTCTAATCTCTATTTAAATTTACTGAAAACTTTTTTTCAAGTAATTGTATGTAGTTTCTGTAAAATATGCATAAAGGCAATTGTTCCGTATTTATAAGGTAGTGTATTTTAGGGAGAAGTTGGTCAGCCGGGCCCACGAGGAGAAGATGGTCCAGAAGGTCCAAAAGGTCGAGCAGGTCCATCTGGGGACCCAGGTGCTGCTGGTCCAGCTGGGGAAAAGGTCAGTAGCCAGTTATCAACATAAACATGTAACTGCCTCATAACATAGATGGGGTCCGTCTTCATCACTAAAAAAACAGGTCTCCATATCTGCAAAATCTTTAGCTACCTAACAGTAGTTTTTATGTGACACTACTACAGCAGACCACCGAGTTCACATCTGAACGAGTATTAGGAATCATTATTTTGAAGTATACAAAAAGGCATTATAATACTTCATTGGCATGTAAGGCAGCTAAATTCTTATCCCAAATTACATACAGTGCGCGCCAGCTAAGGAAAACATGATGCAAAGAAAATAGTTGGGCACAAAGGAGGATACAGGTGCTGCTGGGGAGTGAATTAATATTCACAGTCATATTATGATGAATTGTGACGTGAAGATTGTTTTAAACAGAAAACATATCCTGAATAAAAATCCAAAATAGGGTTGGCAAAAGTGAAAGGGGCTGTTAAAAGGGATAGTTATATGAAATACAGGTGAAAACAAGCACTAAGATAGGTACAAATCTCTGTAGAATCCTGGCCTCAACAAAAACTACTTGAGACTGATATAAAGGAGGAAAGGGGGCTGAGGAATGTGTGTGAGGGTACCATATTTCACTGTGTGAGAGCATCAGAAAAGAAAGATGATTTCAGCAGTGGCATTTTGGATAACCAGGAAAGAATGATAAAATGAAACAAAAATAATTGTTCAGAAATGTGTATAATGTATTTCACAAAAGTAAGAAGATGCTGGTGAAAATATTTCCCTTTAAATTTTTTCGTAACTGTGGCTTTAATGCTAGTTCTGTCTTGGACAGTATAGGACAGAGGGTGAATTTTACATTTCTTTATCACTTTCGCTGTCTTTAAAGTAGGAGCAGTTAGTATTTTCCAGCAACATCCCATTTGATTAATGGGATCTGCCTTTTTATCTATATAGAGTCTTTCGAAGTATACATTGAAATCTTAGTAAGTATGTGGTACTACTAAAAAGGTAACAAGGTTCACAGAGAGTATTACCAGGAAGAAAAAAATGTATTCAGCAAACTTGGGAACAAACTCTCTTTTCATCAAAAGTTACTAGATTTTGCAAGTATGTCATTATTAGAAGATCAGAAAGAAGTT
Organism: Ibidorhyncha struthersii; assembly: GCA_013398815.1. Classification (NCBI taxonomy): domain Eukaryota; kingdom Metazoa; phylum Chordata; class Aves; order Charadriiformes; family Charadriidae; genus Ibidorhyncha; species Ibidorhyncha struthersii. Next base: position 198,571 of record VZSZ01004988.1, on the reverse strand, counting down.
AGGGTTATAATTTGAGCCTAATCTCATTCATAAACTCTTAGAAAAGTATATATCCAAACCCTCTGTTCATTCTCTACAAAAAAAGATTTATTTTCCTGTTTATTTAACTACTGGGAACTATTTATTAATTAATGTTCTCCACAATTTTGCAAGATATCTCACCAGCTCTTAGGTCATTTAATTGATTCATTAGGTCATGAATCAAAGAACATATAAAAAAAGAAACTCTGAACTATTCTCCTACATGAAGACAAGCTGAGTTCACACCAGAAAGCCAGTTTTAACTAGATCAGCAAAACAATCCGGTATAATAAGGGTCATACTATCTTCACCTGCAATATATTTGCATTCTCCAGAAAGAACTGTATGTTTCATGGCAATGGTTGTTTTCAGTATCACTGACCTGATAAAAATGTAAGAATATTTGGAATCTTACAAAAAATTTGTATTGTTGTCATGATATCTGCAGAACAATTAATTGACTGGGGACATCTACAAAATAGTTCATCTTTCTCAAGTCTTTGTAACGTAAGTAAAGAAATCAAAGTAAACCAAAACAAAACAAAACAAAACAAACTTTGTTTTATAGTTGTTAGTTTTTAAATATGAATTTGAGGGTGTTTTAAAATCTTCTGATTCAAATTACTCAATATAAATATAGATTCATGTTTTCAAGCGTTTTTTCTTCACTATGACATATATGGGTCTTTTACAGTCTCACGAGTCCAGAATCTGAAGCTCTAAATATCAGAAGATGTTTGAAAAAAATACTGGTTTCGATAATACTGTTAGCTGGGCTTGGAATTGTAGACCCAAATTTTTCCCATTTCTACAAATATTTATAGCTTTTCTTGACCATTGAAAGTCAAACATCTTCTGTTGATATTCTGTGGATACTTGGCCAGAACGGAGTGGGTCAGAGAAGAATTCTATGATGTTGGTCCTGTGATATTTTATTCTAGTGCAAAGACTAGGATAATCTTGTGAATTCTTAGATCTCCCCACAATATTAGGGAAGTGCCTGTAAGACCAGTTATGAATGTCCTATTCCCTTGTCATCCCTATGACTTATTTAATGCAAAGGTACTACTCTTCCATAGTAATGAAAGTACCAGGGTAGTCTCCTATTCTCTATGTTCACCTGAAGCCGTGATAAGAAAGTTCTCTTTCCCAAATAGGTCTAGGGCTGGATATACCTAATAAAGAAAATGCCAAGTATGGTGCCAAAAAAATGAGGAACGTATTAGAAAAGAGTTTATAATCAAAACATCTGTATCCACACTCAAAACGTAGTCAACTGTGTTTGCTTAATCCTAAAATCAGAGATAAACTTTCAGTGAATTTGGCAAGAGTTTGATGCACTGTCACACTGCAAAACATTTCAATCATTGTAATGCATGCAGCTTGTTTCAGTGTGGAACATAACTGGCCACGTTATAATTATTTTCATAAATCAAAGAATTCTTCTGTAATAATTTCTCAGCCAGACACATGCACTTACGTCAGTATGATAATGCATGACATCTATATTCATGTGCTGCATTTTTTAAGAATAGACATGATTATTCTGGCAAATTTCCTTTCCCATACAGGTCTCTCCTTCCTCTTTTTCATTATCTCAGTTTACTGCAGAGTACCATATTATATTGCGTAGTCATATCTTTTTCATTGAGATCTTCTCGAAAATGTGATAGTCTGGAACATGGACTGTGTTTAGAATAGGCAAATAAGCAAATTCTTCCCCAGAGTTCCCGTCTTTCAAAGACTGAAACTGCTTTCCCTTGCCTTTGAAAGTGGCAAACCATCACTTATCCTCTAGAGGTCTGAAAAGACCAACTCGATGGCGTAGGGTACTTATTTCATTTCTAGGAATGGTTAACATCAGTGTTGATCAGATTGCTCATCCTGTTGGCCTTTCTGACAAGGTGGTAATATTTGTTGACAAATCTATTGTCAGCAAATAGTCAGTGGGGTATGATTTATCATAGTCTCAAACCGTTTAGAACTGTTCAAGAAAAAAGTTGATTCTTCAAACGCCTACTCTTGAAAAATCTGTGGAGAACAAAGCAGACGTCACACAGAATAAATTAAAAAGGACTTCTTCTCACTTAAACCTACTGACACCCTGATTTCTTAGGGAATATTAGTAGTTCAATGGTCTCAGCCCCACATCACTACACAGCACTTCATGGCGAAAAAAAAGAAGACACTGATGTATTGGCTTTGATAAACTCATTCATTGAAGTGGGATTTTTATTTAAGTTTGGCAAACTAAGTCCACTGGTGATTAATAGTTAAAATGAGAAATTTATTTAATTGAATAGTATATGTTCCATGAAGTGTCATCACTCTAAGTTGTGGAAAAAATAGTTTCTATAGAAGTTTGCTGAACCACTAAAGAGGATAAAATAAAATCTAACACTGCCTTCTTGTTGTAGGGTAAGCTTGGTGTACCTGGATTGCCTGGATATCCAGGAAGACAAGGTCCAAAGGTAAGCTGTAAATGAACTGCATGTCTTGTGCTTTGACGTTGTTCACAATGGCAGTTACTTTATTTGTGTGTTTGGGAAGCAGGGTGTGGGCATCAAAGCAAGGGACATTTTTCACATTTTCTTTCTTGACAATCATATTCTGAAGTGAAATTTTTAAAAACATTGGATCACTAAATCAGGCTCTTTAAGGAGCACTACCTCTCCTCTTAACTCTACTGCCTTCGAACCTTTGCCATGCTCTCACGAGTTGTGTTTTTGTGCGAGCATCAGACTGTCATGCATTAAACAATTTGAAAATGAAGGAACTGCTGATATGCTTGAAAGAGAATGAGCACTATATTGACCACTAAATGGAGGCTGGTAGTGATGGGAATTTTCCGTGTGGTACAAGGATTCGATTTGTGTCATTACTGCTTCTTCCATAGAATAAGCAATATTTCTCTGAAACATATAATTTACAACTTCCGTTATGTTTTCCTTTTGCTTCTATTAAGACAAACATGAAAACCCAACCCTTTGTTGATTTATGTGCCTAGATCTATCCTTAAGCTATCTTTCATGTTTTGATTGCAATAGAAAACCATATAGGTGGCTTCTGGTTTACGTGAAGGCTTATATTTTTAAAAAATTTTAATGAAACGTATTTTTAAAAAGATCATCCTAACACAGCTTTAGGAAATGGGCATGCTAAATTAATTGCAAACCCTCTTTTCTGTCATTAGTGAGAAAAAAAAAATGAATAAAACCATAATTCTACAGACATTTCCCAGTGTAGAGGCGGCCATTAGGGAGACATTGTATGTCCAGACTGTCTCAGATGACTCATCTAGGGAAATATCACAAGTAAAAGAATCCCTTGCCCCTTCTACACAACTGAACAATCAACCTGCAGTAAAATCCACAACTTTGCTCTATTTTGGGATCTATTTTTATTTTCAAATTTGAAATTATGACTTTTTGGAAGAAATACAACTTTCTCAGTAGCTAAGCAAAGCTTTTTTATGACTCTAGCCTATACTTTGGCACTTTTCAGTCAAGTGAATGAACTGTCTGAATAATGCTTATTCATGGAACACTCTGCGTTAGTGAAAAATATCAAAACCATCTATGGAAAGTATTCATGAAAACTATTCACCTTGAGAGACATGGGTTTTTGCTTCTGTTTCTTAACTCAAATGTCTGAGATTTCAGTCTCTGTTCTCCTTTAGAACTGTATTTTGAAAAGTCTAAGGTCAAAGAGGCTTTACATTATTCAGTTCTAAGAACAAAAATGAGGTAACACTTCAAATAAAAGTTGAATGATTCTTTTTTCAGCAAAGACTTGATCAAGAATTTCATTACATTAAAATTGAAAATAGTTCTCAAGCTGAATTCACTGTTTGCTTTTCTAATTTGTCACTTAAACTTCCAAGGAAGAGTACTGACAGCTACAATGCAACTCTCTAGAGACTTGTTTTGAAACTTATTCACAGTCCAGTTCAAATTAACATAAGGAAGAAAGAAAAAAAAAAGCAGCAGAAAAAAAATTAGCTGTGTAAAGCAAATAAGAAATCTTGTCCCAGTATTGTCAAGAAGGTTCACACTGTTGTTTTTGTTGACACTTGCTTTTCATTATTTTTCTTCTGAGAATTTTCTTAAGAATACCGCCGTTATCTGGTAATTTTCACTATATTCTTTTCTTCTGTCCAGTCCCTCTTGATTAACACAATTGCAAAAAGTGCTGTGTATATATATTTACAACCAAGTCATGCCTGTTAATGCCCGATCATTAGAATTTGTTTCTACCTCTGGCCTTTTAATTATAAAGAACATGCTTGGGCTTCACAGAGTAGAATTTTCACAGTTTTATTCACATTTTAAGTTATAACTGGTGAAGAATTAAAAAGAAAGAAAGGAAGGAAGGAAGCAAGCAAGCAAGCAAGCAAGGAAGGAAAATCTCTTACTTTTCTCTCACCAGTGAATATCAGTCAGGTTTCCATTAGAATCAGTGTCAGTGAAGTTGTACTGCCCCTGCGTCCTTAATGGATAATTGGAATGACTGTGTTAAACAAGATTCATTAAAAGGAAAACATAAGTAAGAAAAAGAGAAAAAACCATACTTATTGATGTTTCAAAGAAGAACACCAAGAAATTCTATTTTAAGTTTTTGTTATATGCATTTTATTTGCCACTAAACTACTAATAGCAAGCTGCACAGATATAGATGCATTATCACAACAGGGAGTCTGGCCAGTAGTTTTAGTGGCTGACCAACTAAACACTGCTTTTATTTTCATCTCCAGTCACTTAAAAGTATATTTAATCAAGTCTATCACCTCTTTGACCCCAAGTCTCCTATGACAAATTAACACCTTGGCAGGTAACAAGTGTGCTGTCCCTCTGGACCTGTATACCAGAAATAAAGAAGAAAATAGTACTGTTCAGATTAGACTGGGCAGTTAGCAGGAGGAAAGGGGAGAAAAAAGGAGAAGTGGGAATAATGTTTGGAAGCAGTTTCTATATATAGAATCAAGTCAGATAATCTCCCCATAAATTCTACTTATGAGATGAGCGTATAAGCACATATACGAATTGCATGTACAAATTTACAGTGAATAAAGCACCTGAAGTAATTTACAGCTCAGTAAAGTGAATAGAGGACCACTGTTCGCATGTGGCAACGCTTTACATTTATTTTGAATTAAGTTATTTTGTAAAAGAATTATTATACTGTGAAGCAACAAGGCCTTATTTGTTCCTCTTCATTATGATACAGTTATTTCTATTAGGCTGTTACTGACAATTTCTTTCCTACTGCTAAAAATGGTGCAGATTTAATGACTACATTATTGTCTAATAAGATGACAAATAATGTCCATTCTATACATTGATTTTTTTAATGCATTCTGGACTTGAGGCATTATGGTAAGTTAATTTACAGCTATTCATCAGAGCTCTATACTTGCAAGTTTGATGTGTAGAATGTACATGACTTTGGAGATGTGCTTTACATGTAAATTAAATGTTGACTGTACTACTGTTTTGCTGTTGATATCCTCTGATACTTGCATTTCTTATGTAGGGCTCAACTGGTTTCCCAGGATTTCCAGGTGCCAATGGAGAGAAAGGTGCAAGGGTATGATAATTCATGCTTGCATGACACTTAATTAACTTTTGGAACTCAGTGCTATGGGAAGTCACTGAATCCCAAGGATACAGGCTACTATCTAAAGAACTATAAAAACAGGCTTTTTACTCTTAAGATGAATCTCTGCAGTTATGTAAAACAGTACATACTGAGACACTAGTTCTCGTTCTTTAAGGTATTAATCTAAATTTACAGGAACTCACTTTCTCACTGCGTATGCTACCACAATTATATATTTGAAAAAGAGAAAAGGAATCACCTTTGCTGAAACATCTTTTTTGACAGTATAGCTGAGTGAGCTGGGAAAGACTATTTTCATGTATCCCATGAAATATCCTGCTACCATGCAATTTGCCCTCAAGGAAATTCAACTTGTATTTCATAAGTATTCTGACTTGCCACAAGCTTTTTTATGGGCTGAGCTTTGAAAATGCAAAATATACCTGACAAGATGAAGAACGTGTACTATTACATATCTTAAAAATAGATAAAAAATGACAGCTTTTGCTCCTTTGTTTACTTGAAGCAGGTGAGGGAAAATCTGTTATGCATATTCTTCAAACTGTAAAAATGAAATACACATTAGAAAGAAGGTCACTGTGCTGTTGTCTCTAAAGCTCAGTTGAACATAGCAGAACGTACTGTTAGAAAGATGATAAAATTAAGAGGATGAATCAGAATTCCTAGATGATAGCAACTTAAAGTCAAACTGAAGTAATGTATGTCATTGTTCTTAAGAATCCGTTTTAATTTGCAGCACGAAAACAAGCAGAAATTCATTATTTTAAGATGAAATATATGAAATCCAATTGCATTTGTATTGCTTATCTATAGTTTAAATTGTTCTTGTATTATTTTAGCTAAGATAAAGATATATTGTTATGGACAAACACAAGCAAGAAAACAACATTCAATTCATCCTTCTTGGGAAAAATGAGAAATGAGTCCTAATCAAGATATCAAATTAAAAAAAACAAGTAAAATGATAACATCAAATAGCAGACTTAAAATTATGAAAATCTAATTATATTGATCCGTTATCAGGGCTTCGTAAAGCTTTCAATTTAGCTAGGATACTAACCACATAATTAATACCCTCAAACGGCATGCATACTTAAGTATTATGGTCTTCATCAATGAGACAATAACTGCTGGTTTCATAATGTGAATCAAATATTATTAATCTTGCCTAAAGGGATATCATTGTGGTTTGTGCTACCACACACACTGGTACTAGGAAAGACAGTCATTGTCCCTGAGAAGTTTGCAAGCTGTGTAGCACTTTAAGAACAACACATAATTTTTATTTTGATAAGTGAAATAAAATCAATGTTAGAAAAACCCCACAAGAAAACCCTCAAGAAAACAGGTATGTGCATTTAATTGGTTTCCAGTAAAAGCAAGCTTTATGCTAAAACATCTGCTGATTTTCTGTTTCTGTTGTGTTTACCTCAGAGGTTAGAAAGTACCAGTCATCAGGTTCCTTTTTTGACCTGAAGAATGCTCTATTGAATTTTAAGCCTCCTTGCATTAGAATGCACAGAAATATTAATGCCGAGCCTAAGGAAAGAAATCTGTTGAGTATGATTAGGAGAGATATTGAAGCAAAAAATTAAGTGCTAGTATTCTGGCAAGTTCTAGCTCTCTGTGCAAGTGAGCAGAATCCTGGTAGGTATTACAGTCCCTATTTCTGTTAGAAAAAAGAGAGGCTGGCCCTTTCGTTTCTCTGTTAACCTGTGGAGCTGTCCATGGGAACCTGGGAACTTTGTCTTCAAGGCTATTATTACATTGGAAATGATGCCAAGGCCTTTAGACTACTGCAGAGGGATTCTGCATGTTGTGTGCCATCTTCACTACTATTTTAAAGTAGTTTAAAATGTTCTAATGCCTATGACAGAATCTGACTCTGAGGCAAATTTAGTGCATTTAGCTCTAAGTCCCAGTGAACTCTGAAAGATAATCAATTTTATCAAGGAACATGACTCTGTAAATTGAAATGCAAAGTAGATACTTAAAGTAACATTTAAATCTAAGGGAGTTGCACTCTGCCCCCACTTTAGTAAAAAAAAAAAAACTTTATCTCATAAATACAGTGTCTGCTAAGATGATTTCTGTGAACTTTTCTCTACAGGGGTTACATGGCAAACCAGGCCCCAGAGGACAGCGAGGACCAACAGTATGTACTTTTGCTTCACAGTTTGGAGGGTTTTCTATATTAATTGCCTCCACTATATTGTGAAGAATTATTTTGGTTTTATTATAGTATCCAATAAGTATCCTCAAGTGCATCTGTGTTAAATTGATAGGGTCCAAGAGGCTCAAGAGGTCCCAGAGGTCCCACTGGCAAACCAGGTCCAAAGGTAATTGTCAAGCACACTGTGTAGATTGGCTACAGGCTGTTTCTTATAAATAAAATAGATGTCTAATCTTTGAAGATATTCTCTTTCCTTTCTAGGGTACTGCAGGCAATGATGGTCCTCCTGGCCCACCAGGTGAAAGGGTATGTGAAAGCTATGTTGTTTTTCCCACTACGTAGGAGTGTGATTTGAGGGTGGGTTTTATTTTTAGTTCTCCCTCTCATGTCTTTGCCCTTCTTTGACCAGAGTAACCAGAACTAACAAAACCTCAATTCCAGTGATGCTTTACACAGAGTTATGAATGGTGTAACTGAAGTTCGCTGAAAGCTTCTTTCATCTGCAGCTCAGTTTTGTACAAATAGAACACAGAGAATGCATACATACTTTGTATTATATCCATGCACTTTGTATATATCCATGCAAATTACAGTTGTACTTACCAGCCTATACTTGTAAAAATGCGCCATTTACTGCAGCATACTGCTTGTTTATGTGATTTACAAATCACTCAAGCCATCTCCAAAAGCTTCTTTGTTGAAACATCTGATATTTTTGTTCTGATCAGCTAAGAAATCCCTTCAACCTACTTTCTGGATGCTTGAGAAATCCTTTTGTGCTTGCTAAAAAAAAAAAATCTGCTCGCTTTCTCATATTACCAATCAATACACAAATCCAATATGCAGTCAGCCCATTACACAGCAGTATATAGAAAAACAATATGAATAAAACAGATTTGTAATAGCAGCACTGGAAAACCGACTCAGATAGTTTAAGTGGACATGCTCACTGCCAAAGTATCTTTGCAAAGCTTAAGAACAAACTTTTTTCTTTTGTAGTCATAATTCATAAAACTGCTAATGTTTTTCATGTAGAGAATCTAGACATCTTTTCCCAGTACCCACCTCCAAGTCCCAGTGATGTCCGTAAGTCTTACTGCTCAGAAGGGACTTCCCTGTGCGTTTTCCCCTGCTCCATAATGTCACTTTCTTACACTGTTTCCTTGTTGAATACATACACACTTGGTGTAACAATACTGGCAGAACAACAGAAAACTGTTTTGGGTAGAATGACTAAGCAAACTGGAAAAGGAAAAAGGCCACAGGATCAGACCACATGGTTTGATTGAGTTGATTACTGGAGGTAAGGACATCCATAAAACTATAATAAGAGCATGGCATGAGTGTGTTCTAGATATCTCAAATTTTTAGTTTGTGTGTAAAAGCAATTAAGATTAATTTTGTTTAGTTTATCCTTAGCAGTTGCAAGTAGAGTTTTAATAAACATCTGTCTGCTATACAAATGTAAAGGAATGCACGTGCCTGCATATCTAATTTTTCTGCTTAAGAAAAGGATTCCTTTCCTTTTGACTGAAAGCCATTAAAGCATATGCCAAAAAAAAAAAATACCAAGTACACTGGAAGCAGAAGTTTTAGTCTACTAAAAACCTTTCATACTCATCATTTTACGTCTTTCATTCCTGAAGCAGAATATTACTTAACTGTCCAAGAGACTGGTTAGCAGAGCAGGACAATGGTTCTTGCAGTAAGGAGGAGTAGGACAGAACAGAAGGAAAGTGGAGGACTGGAGAACTAGACGGTAGCCAGTGGCTATAGAAGGCAACAGTCCAAGGGAGGCTGCAGTAAGAAGTGAAAGTGCTTCTATATCAAGCAAAAGACAATGTACCAAGTGGAACATGGACAGCAGGTATAAGCGGAAAGTCTGGGTGAAACAGGAGTGATGTGGCAAGTAAGAGAGAGAGACAGAGGCAGGAAGCTGGGATTCAAGAGAGGAATGAGTTAACTAGGGTGTTGAATGTGGAGAACTAGGCATAGTCCAAGAAAGGAAGGAGGAACATCAGAGCCAGACTACCATAAGGTGAATATCAGAGCCTCATGAAGGAGGAGTTTGCTGACAGCTCCAAGAGGTTATGAGTAGGAGAAGCTGTGGGGTGACTGAAAACGATGAGCAGATCAATCCAAGATGATGGCAACCCTGGAGAGAAATTGATTACAGCAAAGAGATGAAGAATCGCAGAGCACCACATCTCATATCACTTGTGTAATATAAGTGTGAGGTAACTATTTGCTTCCCAATAGGGGTGAATTTCAGCCAAAAATGAAACTGTCATTTCTACTCCACTGAGACTATTTCAGGTACCAGACATGTAAACGTTAAATAATCTGTCCTGTGTAACTACTGTTAAAATGAAATTTAATGACAAAAATGAAAATGTAATTTTGATAACATGCTGTTAGCATTCTAGTGCTTTTTCTCACATAATCCGTCAATGTAGTGGCTTGAAATCTGCAAGCCATATTGTGAATAAAAAAGTGCAAGTCTTCTTTCCTTAAAAAGCCTCAAGATGTGAGGATCAAAGTACAGTGGGAATTTATGAGAAAGAGGGTGCAACTAACAGTAAAACTTTGAGTTCATAGAATCATAGAATGGCTAGAGTTGGAAGGGACCTTAAAGATCATCTAGTTCCAACCCCCCTGCCATGGGCAGGGATACCTCCCACTAGACCAGGTTACTCAAAGCCCCATCCAACCTGGCCTTGAACACTTCCAGGGATGGGACATCCACAAGTTCCCTGGGCAGCTTGTTCCAGCGTCTCACCACCCTAAAAGTAAATAATTTCTTCCTAATATCTAATCTAAATTTACCCTCTTTCACTTTAAAACTGTTACCCCTCATCTTATTGCTACTCTCCCTAATAAAGAGTCCCTCCCCATCTTTCATATAGGCTCCCTTTAAGTACTAGAAGGCTGCTGTAAGGTCTTCCCGGAGCCTTCTCTTCTGCATGCTGAGCAACCCCAACTCTCAGCCTGTCTTCATAGGAGAGGTGCTCCAGCCCCCTGGAGTTTTGCTCTTATAACCTGATCCCTGACAGGGACCAATTGCTTTCATATATTTTGTACAGTAGCTAAGTCAATTTTAATAGTTTTCCTCTATAAAACTCCTCAATTTTTTTTTGAAACTTTATGCTTTATGTTATACCCAGAAGCAAATGAGGAAAGGTTATTTGTTCACAGAGACAGCAGAATGAAAATAAAAAACCCAAACCAAACACCAAACTCTCATATGGAACATATTTGAGTGTTATGGAGGTTTCAGAAACAACCTTACACCTGTTTTGGAAGAGAAAATAAAAATGATGGATAGTGCGGGAAGATCACAAAGATTTCTTCCTTCACCTAGCACTTTGTAGTTGGGTCAGATTTAGTATTACAGTATAATCAAGGTCCACCCTTGGATAAGATTCACATAAGGGAAAATTCTCCTAGGATGGGCACAAGGGATCCTCTCCCACCGCTACGTTCGCACACTGCTTTGCTGCAGGAGGCAGCCATGCTCTGGAAGCGAGCCTGGGCTCTAATGAATGAGCCTTATGGAACTTATGGTGCTTTAACAGAAGAGCAAAAGGGTAGTGTAATTTGGGAGATGTGGCTTTCTGCTTCGAGTCTTTTGCATCGAACTTCAGACCAACATTTCTCACATATGACAGCTGATGTCTTAGCAAAAGCAGACATCATATACCAAGTTGAATAGGATAAAGTTTGTGACTGTATGATGACTAGGGTACATGGCTCTGATGTGGGACCATGTAGAATAAGTAAGATTTTCCAGGTTGCTACTCTTTGATTTAGCACACTAAAAACTAAAGAGGAAAAAATATTTTAATTAGCTGACATAGTCCCTTTCAGCATAATGGCAATAAATTTTAAAAGCTGGCCTCCGTTTTGTCTGGTGACAACTTTAGAACTGTCATATAAGCTAGTCCTTTGTGTAAATATCTATGGGTATAGGTGTATGTGGACATACATGTATGTACACATGTATATGTATATACTTATACATGCACAGTGCACTAACTGACATGTATGTACAAAACTATATAATTAAAATGTTCGTGCATCATGTTTTTTTTTCAGCTATCTCAGCTACTTTTCATGATAGCAAGAATGTTGTGTTTAGTCCCTGGTGACTCTGGAAGGCTTATGCTATTTGGAAGTTTGTACTGTTGTACTGTGTTGTTGTATGTACTGTGGCTTTAAGTATTGGCAGTGTGTAAGAACTGCCAAAGACGAATGTTGGACACAAAGTTAAAAAGACCACCAGACTATTAATTAATTTCCATGTTTTACGCAACACAGAAAACAATGTTTTTTACTCACAGCTGATTCCTACTTTATTAGGCACAGTTTCAGGAGTCAGACACAGACATACTTTATATAAGTAGATTTTCTTTTTTCTTACTACATTCCTACATAGACAGTATTGCTTTCAGGAAATCCCCTCCAATGTCTATGATGTCAATTGTTGCTACCAATATTTATGACAGTGGAGCTGAGGCTTTATACATATATCCAGACATTATGTACTGAGTTCATATATTTTATAATTGAAGCAAACCTTTCATTGCAGTATTACGGCAGCTAAAGTAAAACTTTACGTTTGGTTGCCTTTATCGTAGGGACCACAAGGACCTCAGGGACCTGTTGGATTCCCTGGACCGAAAGGACCTCCAGTAAGTATCTTTTTAGTTAAGTATCTGCAGCAACAAGGATGTTATTTTTCATACAATGTTTCTGAAGTTAGTATTTGAAGATTTATTTAAGGGACAGTTTATGTATAGGTTATAAATATGCTTATTGAGTTTTAAGGCTAAGACAAGAACTCATATTCAAAATGATCATTGGTGCAGCTTATATGACAGTCAGCATAATATAATAAACTGGTACGTTGATGCTAATGTCTAGGTGACAGACTGAGTTTTGGCAAAATATTACTTTGCTGGTGTATATTTTTCGTTTAACAATTGATTTGTTGAAGAAAAAATGAAGGAGACCTTCATTAGTAACAGGAATGTATAGAAGTAATAGCACATTTGAGCTGCAGCCTGAACTAGTTATACTGTTCTTCTAGTGGGTTTCTGTTCATGTGGAGTAAGTACAAAAGCATCAAACCACCTATGATTTTTTTTACCCATGCATTTTTTGTTTCCAGTGCCAAATCTGAAAGTTCATCAAATACTCCTGTAATGCTTAATTTTATGTTAACTGAGCCATTAAACAAAGAAAAATGGAAGGGAAGTATGGGGACTTTCCATGATTTCTGAATTTACAGAAATCCATTTTGAACATGCATGCATTTGACAACCTAACAGTCACTCTCCAAGCAATTGCTAACACACATCAGGGACAACACAAGAAAAACGTATTAAAATCATAGCTAGCTGACACAGGAGCAGTTAAGCTGTATTGAAGACTAGTCTAGAAAAAAACAAAGAGATCAGAGATTCTTACAGCTAATTGCATACTTTTTTTTCAGAATTAAGGATGGCTAAGAAATGATTTGATTTATGTATTTTACAATTTCAGGGGCCACCTGGAAAAGACGGCTTGCCTGGGCACCCAGGACAGCGGGGTGAGACTGTAAGTAGATGTACTTTACTGTGTTAGTGTTGTAAACCTCCAAAGGATTGTGTTATCAAAACTAAAGAAATAGAGATGACAGAGAAAAGGAGAAGAGCCTGTGACTAAGAAGTTATATAACTCTAGCTTTCTTATGGTTGATAGGTTGGACATGAGAATGCTTTATTTTGTTTCCATGCTACAAGAGTGAGGTTATTCTTTGCTATGCATGGTTAGTAACATCACAATGAGCTTAAATAGTTAATAGAAGTACAAGAAATTAATACTCAGATCTCAATTTTAATAAAGATTTGTCAGGCAATTAATATATTATTCTTTTCTCACTGAATGCCATGTAACATAAATAATAACATAATAAAGTCTTATTAAAGGTAAGTTGCTAGGAAACATAAAAGACAACACCTTTGGAAAGTAGGATCAGGAATGATTCAACCTGTGAAAAAAATCTTAATTTTGAAACTATACCCTCTGTAATTCCCCTTAAAATCACAATGAGTAAATTCTGGCAGCAAAATGAAAAAAATTAACATGTAACAGGTTTAATGGAATTATTTAAAAAAAAATCTCTACTTCTGTAGTGCTTACTCATATCCCACTGAAAAAAAAAAAGAAAATTTTTACTCGGGTTTTTCAGAGCTAGAGAAAGCAATAAATGAATTTAGAGAGAAATTTTCTCAGCATGTAGAATGTGGTTTGGTTTCCAACTTCACTGGAAATATGTTAGTGACTGCTGAGTCACTTCCACTGCTGGAAGGGGGAACACAGAGCTTGGAGTAACACATCATTCTGAAAAACTGTATTTTCTTCTGCTAGTACTGTGGCATTGTAATGCTCTGCAATGATAGTGGCTTTTGTGTGTGTGAGAGAAATGTTATTGACTACATCTCTGTTGCTGCAAAGACTAGTCTTATGTACCATAAGAATGAATTTAAATCATTGTTTAGAACGCAGGATGCTCAAAATTGTTCTTTAGTCTAATAGGAAAAGCACAGCTACTGTTTTCCCTTTAATCTTATTTGAACATGAGCCAGTAATGTGCCATTATGACAAAGAATGCTAATAGTATCCTGGGCTATAGCAGGGTGATCATTCTCTTCTGTTCAGCCCTGCTGAGGCCAGGAGTATTGTGTCCAGTTCTGGGCTCCTCAGTACAAAAGAGAGAGCGCTACTGGAGAGAGGTCAGCACAGGGCCACTAAGATGATTAAGGGACCAGAGCATCTCTCCTGTGACTAAAGACTGATAGAGCTGGGACTGTTTAGCCTAGAGAAGAGAAGGCCCGGTTCAAATCTTATCAGAGTATGTAAATACCTGAAGGGAGGGTGTAAAGATGGAGGCAGGCTCCTTTCAGTGGTGCCCAGTGACAGGACAAGAGGCAATGGGCATAAACTGAAACAAAGGAGGTTCCATCTGAACATTGGGAAATACTTTTCCACTGTGAGGGTGACTGAGCACTGAAACAGATGACCCAGAGAGGTTGCAGGGTCTCCATCCTCGGAGACATTCAAAAGCCTTCTGGACATATCCCTGGGCAGCCAGCTCTCATTGTCCCTCCTTGAGCAGGGCGGTTGGACCAAATGACCTCTAGAAGTACCTTCTAACCCCAACCATTTTATGATTCCATGATTTCTTGATTTCACTCATGACTAGAAATGAAAGATGCAAAATACAGTGAAACTATGGACTCTGCTACTGTGTGATGTTTGGACCATGTCCCACTGTGTTCAATCAATAGTATAGATCTCTAATTTTGTATCTCCTTTGGGTTTAGTAGGCTTAGATTGATATAAAATTTGAGTAACTTAGGAGCAAATGCAGCTTTTCATTAGCATTGTTTTCTGCCCTGTGTATATATGTGTACTTGTGCCAGAATTTTTTTAAAAATATTTTTCCCCATGGGTTCTCATGTATATGTTTTTGTAGAAAACCAGATTTTTTTAGAAACAAAAAGTAGACTTGTTGACTTTTTTTAAATGAACATTTCCATTTCAGATTTCTTACAAATGTATAAATCAGAAAACTTTCATTACACTCACTGGTAAATCAGCATCTTAAGAATTCTGTTTCTTATTTAGGCGTATATCTCATTAAAGTTCAGTGGTGCATGCGGGCATTATAGCAATTAGGGAATAAGGCTAAGAGACATAATCAAGCTTAAAAAATTAGAGAGCCAGATTCCCAGATTGCACTCTGCAGCTCGCTTATGGAATAATAAGCATAGGTTGATAGCAACTGGGTAAGTATTAGTGGAGAAAAGATTACAGCCTCTTCCCCTAGTAAGCCATATGCACTTTGAAAAACTGCCATTGTTTGCTGAAATTCTGGACTTAGGAACAGTAATATTGTGATAAATAATTTGGAATATAAATGTAGGAATAAACTAGATAGTGAAAACCAATATTAAGCTAATTTCTCCTTAGAAGTGATTATCAATTTCAGTCTCAGACTGGCAGGAGGCATCAGCTGCAGAGATTATTAAATTGTCTGGTATCATGCAAGAATTTAGTGTTTCATACCTGTGAAAGAATAAAATAGAAATATACCAGCTGTTTCATCTATTAGAATTAATCAAGGAGCTTCTTTTTACTACCAAAACCCCATTTTTATTAAATAGTCTTTCACAGCAAATAGAAAAAAAAAGGAGGTTCATTAGGCACTTACAAACACACACATGAGACATTAGTGTAATTTTTTTAATACTAAATATTTTAGATGAACCCATGGGATGTTCATGTTATCTTGAGTACCTGCTGCTGAAATCTCCTTTGATTATTACTTCTTTTACAAATCTGAATCTGTAGGAATAGATAAGCTGGTGACATAAGAGAGAAAGCAGAGTAGTAAAACCACCATTAGCATCAAGAATCATTGAATATACTGCAAAGTATCAATGCATTCTGCAAACCTGGGAATAGCAGGTCTTCTTAAGGTATTTTCCAGAAATGGGTAATATTCAACATTCCTTTATCTTTCCTTATGATAGGCTTCAGAAGCAGCTTTGACTGTGTAAAGGAAGGGATACACGAATGATTCCATCCATAGCAGCTCTGATTTTCAGTCATTAGAGCAAAGGGAGACTTTTGTATTTGTTGTTAATCTGGATCATTTCGGAAGTCTGAGAGAGAGTGTCTAAATGGTTATGGGCCAAACTGAACTATGATAATGTCTGGCTGGCAGCAACAAGAGAATCAGATTGAGGAAGGTAAAAAAAGCTTAAACCATATCTGATAGAATGAGGCAACTGTCAGTGAGCCCGTGCCCAGAGGAATGCTGAGCAGGGCCCAGCATTTATAAGAAATACAGGAGAGATGACACGTTTGTTTTTACATAGGTGAGCAGAGTAGGAGGCAGGCATAGGCTGTTAGACAGGGGATACTGTGTGGAATCCTAGACGTGATACAGAAGTGAATGCACTCTCCTAACTTTATGCAGCAACACACTTCCAATATTTGAAAGAAATAATTTAGTACATTTCAAAGATACATTAAATAGTGCTACTATAAAGCGAGGTTGTCGTTCAGCTTATTGACTAATTTTGGATGGAAATCTGGGGCTATGTTCTGGTTTGAGGTAAAACAGAACAAATTTTCTTTTCAGTAGTTTTAGTTTTCAGTTAAGCCTCTTCTAACTCTGAAATTACTGGCATATTCTTCAGACAGTGTCTGCTACCAGAGTGATGAGGCTCGATGTTCATCATTAATACCAAGGAATGGTATGCAGAGAGGCTCTTGCCTATACTTATTGCTATAACAACCAAGGTCAGCTAACTTTGTTGTGTGCCACGTTGGAGGGTGGGAAGCAGAAGAGCATAGAGGGGTCGCACCTGTGGGGAGAAGTGGACAGGACATGTTATCCAGAACTGACCAACAGGGTATTCCATCCCATCTGCCTTATGCTCAGTATAAAGCTGAGGGATCAAAGGGGTCAGCCTCTTTTCTTCAATGGCTGGTGTCAGAGGAGGAATCTGTCCGTTCATCTGCCTTTGATCCCAGTCCGTGGATTCCTGAATCTTGTTCCTGAGATCAGTTTCCATCCGTCGCTGAGTCCAGCCTGGGACTTTCCCAGTGCCTGCCAATGACGTGATTGTCATCCTGGGAGCTCAATATTGGTTTGGTATATATTGCATATATTTAATTATTTTCTTTTTGGATATTATTATCTTTTTTATTATTATTAATATTTCATTAAATGAGTTTTAATTTTCTTTTCAACCTGTAAGTCTCTCTCTTATTTTCTCTCCCTTCTCTTCTCAGGAGAGAGAGAGGTAGGTTAAAGACAGCATCTGTCATTCATTTATTGGCCAGCCCAGCCCAAACCACAACAGAGTACTGATTAGAGAATGAAAATTCTGTAAAATTTGCCAGTGTTCTGAAAATCTGTCAAAAAAATTTTCTTTTCTATGCTCTGCTTCCCAGTTTTGTCATCATATCAATTTCTCATTACCTTCATTTTGAGGCACTCATGCTGCCTTTTTTACCATCTCTATATAACCTTCATCTTCCCTGGATCTCTATTTCTTTTCATTTTCTTCCTGTCTAATCTCCCCTTTATCTTTCATGTCCCTCCAACTTAATCCACTATCTGTGTCTTTTCTTTCTTTAAAAAGCATTCTATGTCTGGGTTTATGATTTGTAATGTACATATGTAAAAATGTATTTTCAGCTGTCTTTTAGCTGCATCACTTATGCATGCAGACTCACCTAATCAAGTTCACCTAGAGAGATCTGTAAAATTGACTGGAATTTTTACTGCTGTACCACCTCAGAGAGATTGGAACTGATAGAGATAAGAAAGATTAATCAGTATTTCACTTCTAAGTACACACAGGAAAAAAGAATTTCTCATTTTTATTTCCTGAAGAGACGGATTCTATGACATGGAATTTCTCTTTCTCCTCTTCAGCACAGATATGAATTTCACTCTTCTGTGTCTTGTCTTCAGTAACATAGTATTCTATGATTATTTCACAGGGTTTTCAAGGAAAAACCGGTCCTCCTGGTCCTGGTGGTGTTGTCGGCCCTCAGGTACATCCTTTTATTTCATAGTTAACTTCTTAGGACAAATATTTAATGGTTATATTATGGCTAAGGCAGTTGCTTTTGTTTTATTAAAAGGACCATATTGATAGTTATATTAACTTTTGTAACAAATTATGCATAACAGTTTTAGAAAGGTGTACTTACTAATCATTAGCGATTCCACAAAATATGCAAATGTTGGGGGTACCTTTCCACTTCCTTTTTTGTGTGTTTTCTTCATGGGATTATGAAGTTGGTGATTTACAGAAGTCAAGAAGGCAGAGTTTTCTACCATGAAATAGTTTAGAAAGAGCTATGGAACATGTGACTCCCGTGTCAGGGGCCAAATTTCAGTCACTTTTAGATTGTGGAGAGATTCACTATCAAAATTTCATTTCATCTAATCTTACTTATTTGCAACAAAATCAAGCATTTGGATCACATGAGTTTTTTTAGGTAATTCCCTCAGTGAAAATTTTCTGCTAGTGCATCTGAAGAGATATCTTTCAACTCCCCTACTTTCCAATTCATATTATTCAGAAAAATAATAGAACAGACAGTGTTTGAACACAAGCATAGTACAGGGATTTCCCTCCCATGTCCTTTTTGTCACCTCCTCCCATATGTGGGTATGCACTGTGTTTTAATGCTTAAGGAGCAAGGTAAGGATTCCACTCTTTGGAAGCTGTACAGACGTGTCTGCAAGCAGAATGCAATGCAAGATTTATTTTATAGAACAAAGATATTTTGTAAGTCAGCTTTGCCTGGAGGGAAGGTGAGGAATGCATGCTAACCAATGGTAATATTGTCTTCTAACAGATACTCGTAACAGCTGAATATTAAGAATCTGCTCCTCCCCACCACCCCTCAAGACATTAAATACCTTGAGATGACTGAAGTTTTATTTTTGTGCTTAGGGTCCTACTGGTGAGACGGGCCCAATTGGTGAAAGAGGTCATCCAGGTCCTCCTGGCCCACCAGGTGAACAAGGCCTGCCAGGTGCTGCAGGAAAAGAAGGTGCTAAGGTATGATGTGGCTTTGGGGAAGAAATTGGAAGAAATTGGAACATTTTGGGGAAGAAATTGGAAAATTCTTACATTTCAAATTATGCAGAACAATGCATAATAAAATTAGAACGTACAATATAAAATCACGAATAGCATGTTTCACCCAGACAGATTTTGAAGATTGCAAGATTCCAGTTTTAGAGGTGTGTCTGCCTCCATTGAAGTAATGAGAATTCTCTTGAGCTAATAATTAGTATCTTTGTAATGAAAAATAAAAAAGCAGTTCACACATACCACACATTCACTATGAAAATCTGTAGTAATGACATGATCACACCAAGGTGGAAAATTGTATATTGGCATTTAAAGTAGGATGTGTAGTACAGGCTACAAGGCAGCATTTCACTGACCAGATTTAGCTCTTTGCTTACTTTTTGGCCACCGTTGGGGCACAAGAAAAATATTGCTTATCTAGTAACTATGTAATGCTATTCAATATTCCATTTTAAATAGGCATTGCAATTTTTTAATGAATTTATCTTTAAACATACTTTTATGGCTTGCTGTCTTTTTCACTAATTATATTCTATAACTAATACTGTATTTTGTCAAAGCTTATTATGAATTTAAGCATGTTGATAGACTATTGTACTAAAAATCTTAAAAGAATTAGTGGGTGAATAGGTGGGGGCATAATCTTTTTTGTCATTACTATAACTAGGATCTAATTTATTTAATTTTATTCAATTTGTATTTAATTTTCATCACTCATTTAATGACTAACACCAGCATTTTTTTTAATCAAAATGTAATATGTTTCTAAGGGTGACCCTGGCCCTCAAGGTATTCCTGGGAAAGATGGACCAGCAGGTCTTCGTGGTTTCCCTGGAGAGAGAGGCCTTCCAGGTGCTCAGGTAGGATATAAGCACTAGAACAATTGACATAATATTTCTAAATACAAGAAACAATGGATTAACTATTATTTCATGGAACCTTCTACTGTGGTTAAAAATGAATGCAAGAGGAGAACAGACATCGAGCATCCAACATTGTTAAATATCATTGGCTATATAAGCAAAAAGCAATTTTTCTGTTTTTTGCCTTTGGATTTTTACATTTTTCCTATTACATGTCTTGAACTTTCCAGTGTAAGAGACAATTTTTTTTTTTCATTTTTTAGGGGCCTGCTGGTCTGAAAGGAGGGGAAGGCCCACAAGGCCCACCTGGCCCAGTTGTAAGTAAATATAATAATTTTATGGAAATATAAACAGTGTTAAATAGTAATCTTTTTTTTTCTTTACATGCTGTGATGCTTTCATCAATACAGTCTATAATACAGCAGACAGATATGTGTCATTCAAAGCTCAATACTTGCCACTTACGTTAGTTATTGTTGAGATTAAAGAGGTTTTCCATAGCGGGAAATCTATGGATAGTGGATAACGGACTCATGCTGTTGTATTGGGTTGACCTTGGCTGCACGCCAGGTGCCCACCAAGCTGCTCTATCACCCTTCCTCCTCAACTGGACTCGGGGAGAAAAAGTATGACAAAAGGCTCGTGGGTCAAGGTAAGGGCAGGGAGATCAATCACCAATTACGTCATGGGCAAAACAGGTTTGACTTGGGGAAATTGATTTAATTTATTACCAATCAAATCAGAGTAGGATAATGAGAAATAAAAACCAAATTTTAAAATACCTTCCCCTGCCTTCCCTTCTTCTTGGGCTCAACTTCGCTCCCAAATTCTCTGCTTCCCATCCCCCACTGGCACAGGGGATGAGGAATGGGGGTTGCAGTCAATTCATCACATGTTGTCTCTGCTGCCCCTTTCTCCTTACACTGTTCCCCTGCTCCATCATGGGGTCTCACCCACAGGAGACAGTCCTCCATGAACATCTCCATTGCGATCCTTCCCATGGGCTGCAGTTCTTTATGAACTGCTCCAGCATGGGTCCCTTCCATGGAGTGCAGTCCTTCAGGAACAGTTCACTCCAGCGTGGGTCCCCCATGGGGTCACAGGTCCTGCCAGAAAACTTCCTCCAGCGTGGACTGCTTTTCATGGGGTCACAGGTCCTACCAGGAGCCTGCTCCAGTGGGGGCTCTCCACAGGGTCACAGCCTCCTTTACGTGCATCCATCTCCTCCAGTGTGGGGTTGTCTACGGGCTGCAGGTGGGTATCTGCTCCACCGTGGATTTCTATGGGCAGCAGGTGAACAGCCTGCCTCACCATGGTCTTCACCACGGACTGCAGGGGAATCTCTGCTCCAGCGCCTGGAGCACCTCCTACCCCTCTCCTTCTTCACTGATCTTGGTGTCTGCAGAGTCGTTTCACTCACATATACTCATGCCTTTCTTCTGACTGCTGTTGTGCAGCAATTTTTTTCCCCCTTCTTAAATATGTCATCACAGAGATGCTACCAGTGTCACTGATTGACTCAGCTTTGGCCAGCGGTGGGTCCATCTTGGAGCCAGCTGGCATTGGCTCAGTCGGACATAGGGGAATCTTCTGTCATTTTCTCACAGAAGCCACCCCTGCAGCCCCCCGCTACCAAAACTTTGCCATGCAAACCCAATACAGCAGTGTTCCCTTTGTACAACTGCAGTTCACTTCAGTTGACCCACATAATGTTTAAAATGCTGCATATCCTAAGCTAGCTTTTAAATATGTGGCACCACTACTTTTGCGCCCTTGTTACTGCATCTAATATTTTGAACCATATACCAGCCTATACGTAAGCCTTTTTGGAAAACATACCATATACCAGCCTATATGTAAGCCTATTTTGGAAATGCAACTTGAAATGTCCCATTGAAATCCATGGGAAAATAGATCATGCAAGAATATAAGAATGGCTTATTAACAATACCATTTTATGAATGTATGAAGAAATTATGAATTATACAATTACTTAAGAATTTTAGATGACCAAAACCCATCCATTGCTTTGAAGACTTTATCTTTACTGTACTTGTGTGGACCATGCCTATAGACAGGATCAGTGAAACTGTTACAAATCATGTTTACTTGGCTAATAACAGCTATGTAAAATCACGTCATGCAATAATATTCCTTCTCAACATTTTAAGCTCAACATAGGCATAAGAATGTATTTGCAAACTTTTTGTGTTGTAGTTTTTTTCTTTATGATTATGATAGAGGGAAAAGCAGTGATATGTACTCATTGCTCAAAAACAGTAAATTATTCTCCCTTGAGTAGTGTGACTAGGCTTTTTCTAGATGGTCCTGTGCTCAACAGTTGTTTACATTTAGATTTTTGTTTCATGTTTGGACTTCTACTATTTATACCTCTGCTGCCTCTTTCACTTCAGTTTCTGGTAGTTATCCACTGAAAGGTATTTGAAGGAGGATATGCTTAAAGTTACCTATTGTCTATTGTCATTTCTTATGCAAGGAAGTTGTACAAGGATACACTGGAATTCAAAACATGGTACAGTTATTCCCAAGTGTGAATTGTGTAGATTTTGACAGTCATGTTGACAATTTATTTCTTTCACTCAGTGCAACTGAAGTAAAAAAAAAAAAAATCAGCACAGCTATTCCTGTTAGATAAGAGTAATGGAGGAGCTGAAATTCTATGTATTTCAACAATAAAGCTCTCTTATGTCCCTCCAATTCATATTGAAATCAGAATGCATTAAACAGGGAGGATAAAAAAAACAGCATAGTATAAAGGTTCTTGGTTTTGGATTATTTCTGCATTATTGGAAGAGACCTACTGTAGCACATGTTTAGGCTTTACTTCTTGATTTCTTAATACTTGGTACTTGAATTCTTAAAATTAATTATTGAATTTTTAATGCCTTTAAGCTTCTATTCTTCAAATCAAGAACTTGCATTTGTGATTTACAATTCTTAACACCATGCAGTAGGATTACATTCCCAAAAGGCACCAAAACAAGGTAGCTGGGAATGGAATGGAAGCTAGTAGGGAGAGTCGAAAGGAATGTTATCCCACCCCATCTGAAGAACCTGAACTGTTAGAAGAAAAGATAAATCAAAACCAAGAAAGCATAGACCAGAATAGTCTCTTCAATCTAAAGGTCATGTCTTCATTTTTTGTTAAAGGAGGCCCTAAGGCTGGACTAACCTCTCAAGCAGATAGTTAGTTCAGGTGCAACGAACCAGAACTCTTCTGAGCATGCACAAACCAGACAGCACGAGCATACCTGACATTTAACACACCCCACTTTCCCAGACAGGATACCCACACAGTAGCTGTGCAACTGCTATCATAGTTTCTCATAAACACGCATCACATAAGGTTGTGAGGCAAAAGTACATATATTTTTTTAGTGATGGTTGTCCATATTCTGAAATACATGTGTTTGAATTTAAATTCAGATGATCCATGTGTTACTAATCCCTATAGGGTATATGTTAGTGTTTTAGTTCAAAATATCAGAGCCTTTTTGAGATGAGTGTCTCAATCATCCTCATTTACCATCCTTAGGTTCAAATCATGGAGCTCTCCTTTCACGTGAAACTAAATTGGAAGAGAAATTCCAGGCACGCTTCTAATACACACCAGCTAATGGGAGTTCAGTGCCAGACTAGAATTATCATGAAGTATAGTCCAGAAATACACAGAGTATGGGTGCCAGGAGCACAGTACCAACTGCTTCTTCACTTTATAAACCCATTCCTGTTGGGGCCATGCTTCCTGCTAAGGTAAACATAGTCATAGAAAGAATCACTTAGGGAGCACAGGAATTTTTGCATATCGTTTTTCTGATCTTTGTGAAATAGATGTAGTGGTAGCAGGAATTGTAGGCAGAGTGGAAAGAGAGATTGAAGGGTAAACGTTTTTTTTTTCTTTAAATATACTTTGAGTTCACTGTAGTGCAAGTGGGCCACTTGAGGCACAAACAGCACCAAGCTGACCTGAGAGTATTCCAGACGTTCTCAGTGGGACTTTTTTACTATTTCATCTCTAATTACTAACTTGTTATCTTTAAAGTGTTTTCAGTGAAAAAAAGATGCATAGATGCCCTTAATACTGGGTTTCTGTGCATCTGCAAGGAGCACAATTAAACCACAATACCTTGCTTTTTTTCACGGTAGCTCACAGCAGACCATGAACGTCAAATAGTCCTAAAATATTTTCCCATCTATTTTTAGCCAACAGAGGGTACATACAGAAGTGTAATTATAGTGGAGTCTTCATTCGCCATTTATAATAAGAAGAGAATTCATGCCACTGGATGATTTTCCTCCAATTCCCTGCCAATACCAATTGCTTCTAACTAGCATATATAGTCAATTATAACCTTTATTTGGCTAGTGCATACATCTGCAAGCATACCAAACAAATGACTGTGCATGCCAATTACTGTGCTTAGAGGGATTTGGACAAAAGAAAGAGATGCATGAATGCACTCNTTTTTTTTTTTTTTTTTTTTGTGAGTTTTTTGTTTGTTTTGGTTTGGGTTCTTTTTTAACAGTTTTCTTTATCTGCTATCTTTGTCTTATGTTTGTTTTCTTCCCTTCTCATACTACTGTGTGGAATGCTGAATGCTGATGAGAGAAAGCTCTTTAGAATGTCAATCAGTCATTTTTCATTAGCTCATTTAGGAATAGGATGCCCAAACTGGACTGGGAACAAGCCAGCTGTAGGCTACTAAATTATCAGTACTGAGCTATATCTAGAGCGATCTTCCTCTCTCTGATAACATTTTTCAGTCATGTGGATCTTCACTTGTTAAGCATTTTGTTAATCATCAGTAAAAAGCATTGCTGCTACTGTGTAATGTATACAATAGCTATAATTACGTATCTCACAGAAAGAGAGATAAAAACAAGGTTACTAATGAGTTTATAGTCTGTATAAGAGAAATACAAGACAAAGCATGACACTTCCATTCTGTAGAGAAGTTTTTAAAAACCCCCACAAATTAATAAAAAGATTCTAGGATGTGAGTACCACTGCAAGACCGCAGGTTAACAAGTTTAGTGATAATATATGGGGATTGTTTCATAGTGGGATAGAGTGAAAAAAAAAAGATAATAAACATAGAAAGAGAGAACAGACTTAACAAGCTGCCTAAAATGCTTTTCTGAGTTGTGAATATAATTTAATGTGTTCTGCTTTGATCAGAGGCCGTTCTCCCAGAGAAATGAGAGGATCCTTGAAAACAGAAGGTGTACTTCTTGTTCATAACTCATGTGAAATTCAAGTATAATAAATAAAAATGATGCAAAGATAAACGTGAAAAGTTGGCTGAGTAAAAAGAGCTACTAGAAATTATGGCTACTGTTAGTGTCTGCTGTCTGATATAGGAAAGATCTATGAGTTATTTGGATTTTTTTTGCTCTCTATTCTTGCATCATACTGATGAGATGACCTAAAATTGTTCAGCTTATGAGAGCTGGCAAGATCAGAGACCATGGCAGTATGGCTGCAGGGCAGTGCATTTTTCTTGTTGAATTCACTGAAGTCTTAGGAAGTAAAATAGCAGAAATGGGACTGAAACTTAGGCAACCACCCAGACTTTAGGAAAAAAAAAAAAAGAAAACAACACCTGGAAGGATAAAGTCATCTATGATTCCTGCACAAATACTTCTTTTGAACAGTCATGCAAAATTAGATCTTACTGAGATAACTTGCAAAAATATTTGGAGCAACCATTCAGCATTCTCTTCTGCCATAGTTATCTGGAGGGAAAAGCACCTTATAATGGAATTAGTACCAGTTATACTAACAGAGTCAGGGCAGGAAAAGTATGCCATGAATAAAAGCAAAAAATTGGGCCTTTATAGGTGAAAGCATCTTAAAATTCTAGTATTTCAAGAGCCAGTAAATTTGATCTTGCTTAAACACGGAAAAAAACCCTGGCTATTCAGAGGCCCAGGCTACAACACCTTATCCATTCCATGATATATCACTGCACTTCCAGTATATCAGTTGGAAAAGTGAAATTATCAATAACTTTAAAGTGTTATAAACTATCTTCTAGGTGTCAAGCTGAAAAGATGGGGAAATATTACTATACGGCAAACAACCCTTAAACAGTGCTCTGTTGATGCAAAAATTGTAAGTTATTTAGAAGTCAGAAAACACATAAAATGTGTGAAAATATAGACATTTAGAGGGAGAGGACAGCTGTCTTTGCTTCTCAGTTTCCATTGAGTCCACAAATTTCAAGGTTAACTGTGTTGCTCTTAGTGAAATAGGTTTTCCCGTTAGACTTGTAAGCACAAGCCTAGCTCATATGTAGAATATAATGGAACAGAATACTGTATTGTCCTTGTTTCCATGCTGCACTATCACGTACAGGACACAGGAAGGACGTACAGCATCTTGAATCCTCAGGAAGTAACAGGACTGGCAAAGCTGAACTTCCTGTCAGAGTTCTCAGTCAGCAATGGTGCAGAAAGCACGAAGAAGCTCCACCATTCTTCACGCTCTGCCTGTACCCAGGAGAGCATCATGCTTCTGTCTCCCTGCACATGCAGACTCTTGTGGAGAGGCGGGAAGAGGCAGGTTAGATGGCAGTTAACTTCTGTATCAAGACACAGGAAGCTTTTACCCTGTGCTATCATGAATCTGTTTCACAAATACAGAAGAATACTCGGTCAGAATTTGCCTGTGTGATCAAGGAGATATTAGGAATTTGAGTGTAAATGTCTTTTACGCCCTGTCATTTTCTTGCTGTGATGTGCCTCAAACAAGTGTCCATCTCTTTGCTTATGAATTAAAAAGAACTTTGGGTACAGATCACTGTTTGGAAATTAACCCAGCTTGCAAAAAGGATTTAAAATCAGTACTCCACATTATGGCTTTTGATTAAATGATAAACAAATATGGATAGACCAACATTTAACATTTTGATTCTGGAATTCCATTTCTTTGAGTACAAGTTCTAATCTATACTATTATCTGTTCCCTTGTATCCTTTTAGGAAGGGGTTTTAGTACCAGAACACCTTGTTTCCTTTCCTTTTTCCCCTTCAGCACTATTTAAAAGTATACGCCATCTGTAAATAAGATGGGAAAAAATGAGTCCACCCTAGGTACCTCTGTTTTTAGAGCACTGCAGATTTTTACATACCTAGTCATTCTCTACCTTTTGTCTAGTTAGTTCAATCTGGCAGAAACCATAAAGGCACAGGTCAAATTACGAAAGGTTATGGAGCTCGGTTTTGTGGCAGATTGACATATTTAAAAGAAAGGTTGGCTTTTTATGGAACAGCCGTAAGCCCTATACTGCTTCAGAAGGAAGAACCGACAGGGATGAAATTTTCACTTATGAATGCTTTGGTAGTTTCAGAATAGAAAAAAAAAGACTTATTTAGACAATTAAAAGAATACAGTAATGACAATGATATGCCTGATTTAAAAGTGAAGCTTATTGATATTAGAGTAAAAATTATTCCTCTCTGCTCTTGTTCTGTGTAAGAATATATTCTGGAATACACAATTCCAGTGCTTTTTCCACATACAGCACCTGTCTTTTCCCCTTTAATTTGCAATATTAGATTTTTAAATTTTTCTGTGCTTACCTAAATGTACTTGTATAGCCAAGCCTCCTCTGTATGAGACATCAAATTAGTCATTATACTTCAGTAGATTTTTACACAGGTGAATTAAAATTCAGAAACATACTGATCAACACAGCAATGTACAGCACAAAACTTGACCAAAAATTTGGGCTGTGGTGTGGGTTAGTTCTGTATTTTAATATGGTGAATATTCTTTCATGAAAGGGCTATGTTAATGTATTTTGGAAACACAGAGGGAAAAAAGTTCTTGAAAACAGGCTGAAGCTCACTTCTATTGTGATGAACAAATACAGGAAGGGGTATTTAACGATTCTGTGATTCTATGATTTATGAAAAAAAACAAAGATCAAATTAGTATCGAATGCAAACTATTGAGTGTGAACTTCAGGTTAGGTCTTTCAGCCTTTTTCTTTACGTGTACACATGCTGAATGTGTACCCTTCTACCAGGTGGAATCTCACTGAATAACAGGTATTTTCTCTCTTGACCTGGATCACAAAAACCACCAACAGTTATCAGGGCTATATCAGAATTCTCTTATCATTTTTTATTTCTTTCCAGGGTTCACCAGGGGAACGTGGAGCAGCAGGCACTGCTGGCCCAATTGGTCTACCAGGTCGTCCTGGACCTCAGGGTCCTCCAGGCCCCGCAGGGGAGAAGGGTGCTCCCGTACGTAATCACAGTCACATAAAACTATCACAGCACAGACTTTTCATTCATTCCAGAATGTTACTTTTTCCCACTTTAGTATTTACCTATTAAACATATCTTCATAATACCTTTTGTATTCACCTACTCCTTTTGTATTTACAATTAAGTAAATAGTAAAACATTTATTATCATACCCTCTAACACCCAAGAAGGGTTAAAGCCATTATTATCACAGCAGGGAATGAATATAATAAAAAAGTTCGTCAAATCGGTCTTTCATTAAAACTTTGTACCCAGCCAATGTGCATTAGAGCACAAGTGTATTTGTCTTCAGCTTCCATTATTACTTAGTATAATTTTTTGATACATTATCTTCCCTTTATAGTTTCCTTTCTGTTGTTTTGGGTTTTTTTTTTTTTTTTTTTTTTATTTTTACTGGTAATGTGATTCCCTGTATTGAAATCTTCATTAGTCTTCTGTGGTAATGAGGATCACTTTCTTTTCTTCAAAACCAGGGTGAAAAAGGTCCTCAAGGTCCAGCTGGACGTGATGGAGTACAGGGTCCTGTCGGCCTTCCTGGTCCTGCTGGTCCTAGTGGTTCTCCTGGAGAAGATGGTGACAAGGTGAATCATTATAATTGATTATTAGTGCATCTGTGAGAAGGTCTGTCAGCACAGTTCTCTGGTTGTAGCTTTCCTCACAATAAATACGGTTACAAAGCAACTCTTACCCCTGCCTCCCCAAAACTCCCTCCACACACTGCAATAAAAAGCTAAAAAAACCTTCTATAATCAGATGTCTGAGGGGCAGATACCATGGGACATTGGGATTTGTGTTCAAGAACTAGTAGACTAACATTTATCCTGGCAAAGAAACAAGGATGAAAGTGTGGCAAAATAAATCAAAGCAGATGATTTCAAAATTGATTTTTGCCTATTATAGAAACTTGGTTTTCTGAATGAGCAAGATAAAATGTTCTCAGTAATGTATAGTGATTGGGAACCGCTCTTGATAGGTTGAGGGTGTCAAAATAATACGTTCACAGCAGAGATATTCTGTTGACTTCTGAGAATTTAGGACATGGCACCTTTCAGGATCATCTTGCATGTTTGCTTGATCCAGCACTGTTTTGTTAGTAAGCATAGTGTAAAGGTAAAGATTCTGAGGTTCGTTTTTATGATGCATGAGTGTTATTTATCCCACAGAGAGTATTTTCTGTGATTTAATTGTCTTTTATTATTGTATAAGGAAAACTTTTTTCCCGATGTGATTTCCTGGTGATTTGAATAATTTTGAAGTTTTGAAATATTGTACGCTACAGTGAGAAGCAGTTCAGTCAGATACAGTTAGATGAGTCTGTAAATCAGGGTGCTTTCATTATAAGTTCATATTGAAGGTGACATGAGGAACAGAGTTTCCTTTATTTAGCGCTCAGCTGCACTATACTTCAAAGCCAGGTCTTGTTGCCCTTTGCGGTACAGCAATCAATATCGGGATTAATATGACATACTATTGATCGATGCAGAATTGTCCCCTTTAGGCCTTCACACTTGAAGCAGCAGCATAAAACACAGAATAATCATATCAAAGGGAACATTTAAAGATACTGTGATATTGACTTCAGCTAAGTGTGAAGGAGACCATTTTAAACAAGAAGTTTAACTTTTAACTTTCAATTACAGGGTGAAATTGGTGAACCGGGTCAGAAAGGTAGTAAAGGCGACAAGGGAGAAAACGTGAGTAGCAAAATCCTTTGTCCATTACAGTCTTCATAAATAAAAAGCATTCATGCATGAAGTATGCAGGTAGCCTTGCTGCACCAATGAACAGAAACAAAAACAGACTTCAAAAATCTTTCTTCAAAATAATGTTGAGTTTTAACACAACACTAGAGGTTTGTACTTACAGACCCATGCATATATTTAGTATTTCTCATATTTCTTGAGCTTACAGAATCAGTAAAAAATAGATAGGTAAACTACATTCCTAAGCACCCTTCCTATATCATTTTAATTCATCCATTCTACATTTGAACTGGGAGAGACCAAGAATATACATACATCCTCTAATTTATTAAGTTAACTTCACTGACTGGATCGTGTGAACACACTCATCTTTAGCTTCTTAGCCATAATGATGAAGAATATGAAGACTCAGTAGAGAAATCTACTAATATAGTTTTAAAATTTTTAAAGAATATCTAATTCTTGGAGAGCACGCTTAACTGAATGCACCATTTCAGAACAGAGATCTCCAATGAAATGGCTTATATGAGCTTTCAAATATTATCACTAGGCCTATTAATGAATCAGGCTTCTACTGATGTAATCTGAAATGGTTTTGTCTTCAAAATTGTTGCTAAAGTTCAAGCACTTCCTCTTTTGATTAAGGCCAGAAATAAAAAATAAGCTTTTTCCACTGCAAAATTTGAAGCTAGAAAGGATAAAACTAGCATAAGCATAAGGAACATAGTATTTTACATATGCATGAGAGAGCACTTCTATTATAAACCCCAGTTTTCCAAGAAACGTACATGTAAACAAGTTGTAAACAAATTCTGCTTCAGACTAAAATTACTTCTGCATAATCTGAGCTGAATGCTTTGGTTGACTTGGTAACATTAATTTAACAAATTAAAGCATTTTTAAAACTCAGTTTTAAAACTGTGGACTTGTTTCTAGTTAACTGAAAATCAATCTTAACCTATTTGCTGCTATGGTTGTTAACCAGCTGTGGGATACATAGAGATATGTGCAGCTCCTCTTTGTCCACCTAAAGAGGTTCAGTACAGTACAGGCCCTGTGTATACAGAAAAATCTGGCACTTAAAGAAAAGGGCAGAGGTAGCAGTTGAAGCAGGTCACGGTCCAGTTCCACTTCGGGCTTTGCGTGTGATCACATGCATACCCTTCTGTTTTCCCTTTTGACATGGCTCTTCATTAGAGATGCTTCTGCATCAGAGAAATTCAGAAAAAAACACATGCTACACTTTTCTATTTCAGAGCATTTTAGCATAGCTAGTTATGCTGAGCATTAGACTGTGACCACAGTTCCCATAGCGAGTACTAATGTATTTGGGCATGTTCCAGCAGGCCTGCTTTACAAATCAAGTGTCTGCAGCATAATCATTTGAGAACATACCCTGTACTCTCAGTCTCAAGGTTTAAGGCATTTGGGAATCTCCTTAAAATACAGGATTCAGTGTCCAGGCGTGCTTAGTTGAAGTGAATGTTACCCCATTTGAAGCCGTGTATTGAATCCTCTTTGCCCTCAGCTGCAGTCATTCAACCCTGAGAATTTCAGAATGTGTTTATTTCAAATCTGCTTTCCTTTCAACATGCTGACAGATATATATTGGGGCAGGGAGGAAAGGCCTTGTTGGTCATCTCTGAAAGATTCTGAAGTGGAAGTAAGTATCTAGTTCTGAAATCACAGGACATAAAGAATAGATATTCACAATACCCAGACACCCACAAAAGCCTTGGTGGGCATTTAGAGCCTAATCACAGGAAGGACCCTGAGCAAAGAAGAATTTATCCCTCTTTCCTGTTTAAAGAAGAGCCGGAAACATCTTCAATTCCCAGTTGAAACTAACAGGGGTTTATGTCTGGGATTTTAACTATACTGTGCCTAACAAAAAATACTATGTTGCCATATCCTAGCTAGGGACAGCACAATTCTATTGCTGATGTACATCCTCTCTTGAGCTTCAAAACCTCCACTGCTACCACAGCTGCCTTTACTAACTGAAGATTCTCTCCTGATGATTCTGATCAGTCTCTCTCCACTTGCCCTCCAGACCAGTGGGTAAAAAGAGTCTGTCCATGTGTCCAAATAACTTCTCATTAATCAATTGCAAAGTACCTTCCAACAATACTTTATATTGAAATAAGTTTTTAAGTGAGATTAAAAATATGTAGGTCTCATTCTGGA
This sequence comes from Ibidorhyncha struthersii, assembly GCA_013398815.1. Lineage (NCBI taxonomy): Eukaryota > Metazoa > Chordata > Aves > Charadriiformes > Charadriidae > Ibidorhyncha > Ibidorhyncha struthersii. The sequence continues at coordinate 166,033 of VZSZ01004988.1, read as the reverse complement.
GCCTATAAAATGAAGGACCAGGCAGAAGCATCCTGCAGAGTGTCGAAGCAATCTGTTCCAATATGATTATTGTTTTTAAATTCATGCATGCTAATTCCCTTTCTCCGGGGGGGTAACCCTCCCAGTCAACAGGAGCATTCCTAGGAGTCCTTTCATTTAGATATGTCACCATAGAGGCTAAAAAGCTTTGCTTCACCTATTGCCATCAGCTATGTGATGAAAAGAAAATTACAAAAGAGAAGAAATACATAGCATGACACTTCAAACTCCTTAGAAGATAAGGTACTCTAAAACATACATAGAACCCAAAGAAAGAAATGGACTACAAGACTTAAGTAGTCCCTTTTCCTAATCTCCTTATAAAGGGTACAATAATCTAATTTTAGTCCTAGGAAGGTATTTATATCCAAGCATTATTCTGCATTAAATTAGAATTCCGAGCCTAGAAACTGCAGACAACTTTATTGTCATCTGAAATAGCAGACCAGCTGTTGCCAGGTGTAAGGTTTTATGCTTTCTTAGCTTCACTTTTTATCAGTCTAATCTCTCCAGCACATAATTTTAACCCCATCATAAGCTACTATCTTCTATTCCCATACTCACAGTGTTAGATACCTTCATTGCATCATATCTGCATAACTGACTTCTAAATTATGCACAATATACCTTAGAAGGTTATTATTCTGCAAGGAGACTGAAAAAAATAAGAATTTCCTCTCAGAGACATATTTCTTGGCATTCTGTTGAAAAGAGACTTAATATCAAAGAGAATGTGACTCCCAGTGCTCAAAAAGAACTTAGACTTTTTCATGTCTCCTGGAGGTCAAAATAAGCTTTGTGCTGTTGCAAAACCCATTTGTAATTTCATAAAAACTAATCCAAATAATAAGCACTCCATTTAAAGATAGATTGTTAGATGATGCATTAAAGGTTGACTTTTTCTGCAAAAATCTCATTGAAAGGTCTGATATTTTTAATTGTGACAAAAAATATTTTTCATTTTGATTCATGTTTGCATGGGAATCTATTTCAAATATTCTGAAACATTACAAATGTGCTTTCAATAAATGCCTGTATTAAGTCTATTATAGATGTGCAAATCTGAGTCTTTGAGAGATAAACAAATGATTGTTTGTACTGAATGGAAAAGACTTGTGAATAATGCTACATCCTCTATGGAGAAATGCAGAAATGCTTAATAAACCTTGATCATGCAGATAGGGTTGTCTCTATGTTTGCTTTCAGTCCCATTCCAGATGCCATATCACTAACTTTTCCTTTTGGATATTTGTTTGTTGCAGGGTCCCCCGGGTCCACCAGGTCTCCAGGGTCCTGTTGGTGCCCCTGGTATAGCTGTAAGTAGCTTATTCTCATCAAACCCCAGTCTTGCCATAACACACCTGGTACTTAGAAGTTCTTTGAACTGCATGCTCCTTACTCAGGAATATATTTCAAATCACTGTTAACAGTTCTATCATTGTCCTCTCACATGCAGTTGCTCATTGTAAGCAAGCCTGCATAGGTGTTATTTTATTTCGGATTTACAGCAGGGCAATAATTTGAAGGAATTACTAAAAATGAAATAGTTTAAATAGCGAGTGGGGTCCATCCTTTCAGTGAACTTGTTTGATGGTTTGTATGACAGTCAGTGGTAAAATCAGCTCAATACTGGATGCATTTAAAAGAGTATATCTTTTAAAAATCCACCTGATACCAGGTGGATTGATTTTTATTTTTATTTAGAAACTTTGAATTCTTCTACCATGAAGATTGGTAGAACTATATGCTACGCATATTTACTAGTATGCGGGTATTCAACAGCTAGAATGTTTATGCAGATGTGAAAGAGAAGAGGTACTCAAGGAAAATTTTTGTGAAACATGCAATATTATTTGACCAACATTAAACGAGGGTATATGCTCGTATTCTATTTGTATGACAGATTTCATTCAATCAAGGTGGTGTACATGCATTTATAAAGACATTAGGAGTGATTCTGAGCCCTCTTGTAGTTGTTTTCCAGTGATTTCAGTGGAGCTTTTTCTGTTATTATCAGACCTGTGATAATTTTGCGTTTTGCTTTTTCCAAATAGGGAGGTGACGGGGAGCCAGGCCCAAGAGGTCAGCAAGGGATGTTTGGGCAAAAAGGTGATGAAGGTCCTCGAGGCTTCCCTGGCCCTCCAGGCCCTATTGGCTTACAGGTAAATTCCTTTATTATTTTACCCTGCACTTGTAAGAACCCTGATTTCTATGTCAGAAACTGATTGAGTATTGTCTTCTATTAAATAGATGATAGCATCAGTTAATAAGAACTGAGAGATTCCATATTCATAGAGTTCAAGCATAAAGGGCAGATTCACCTCCTGGATACCACAGGCTTTAGAATCTAATTCAGTAACTCATTTATTTATTACTCATTCAGTAATTCATTTATAGAGTCCAACAATTTCTGTTTTAACAAGAGCACTTCTTTGTACTGATGATACACATTTTAAATAAAAGTTTCAACCTGGAGGAGTATTTAACACATCCTAGTCATTTACTGTATTTTCACAATAGGTTTTGGCAACATAATTTGTTTCTCAGTGATACCATCACAGACACTACTTGTGTTCTGAAAGATTAGCAAAACTCCATGGTGGTTATACACTGCTGCCATCATTGCCAGGTTCCTGTAGTTTCATGTTTCTTCCTCTTAAAATTGTTATTTTATGAGTCAAAAAACCCAAAGCAAGCATACAGTAAAATGTAGGCTTCTCACTGCTGCATCCAGAGAATTATAGTTTAAAAATCCTGCTTTTTCAAAAATTTAACTTGCTTAAATATAGCAAAACAGAGAACAAGACATTTAGGACCTTTCATTCATTTCCATGCATTAAGCTGCAATATGAATCATATCTATTCTCTTTTAAAAAATGGAAAATTATAGGAAGTATTTGAATATATTAAACAGTATGTCTCCTTTCTATCCACCGTGCATGAACTCACTCATCTCTTCCACTAAGCCAACCTGTACCTATCAATCATTTTTTAAATTCTATTACATAATGCAGTTCACAAAAGTTACAATGAAGTTTATAAAATATTGCAGACCTCCATGGAAGATAAACAGTTCGTTACTGCAGCAACACATATGTCTTGTGTAGATTCATATTGTCTTTGAAATTGAAAATTTCTTTATTTTCAGAAATAATAACTCAGAGAAAAATTATTCCTAAATTTGATTATGAATTGTTAAGTTTTTTTACTATTTTAGAGAGTGAAATGAAATTATCCTTGATATTTTTCTCAGATCTAGAGTGTTGTTTCAAGTGATGTTTTTCAAAAAAGTCCACCTTTACATTTTAAACTTAATGAGCACTAAGCTACATAAATATAAAAATCAATGAGGTTGAGACACAAATGCAGTATTTCAAATGGGGATTTTTATTTATGTCATTAAGATTTCAATTTTAATATGTTGGTCCATGGACCAAGATCCCATATGTGCTAATGGTATTGAGAAATCGGGAGTTTCTTTTATTCAGTAATGCAATTCTCATGGTAGTTATGAACTGTTGGGGAGTAACAACTTTCTCTGTCTTATGTATATTATTCCATGGTAACTGTATCATACTTACTGCAGTTAAATTCTACTGACATTACTTACATTGGACATTAAGTATTAAGTATTTTTGTTCATAAAAGTGATCATTGGTAATTTTGAATATTTATTACCTTAATTGTGAATTTACTTGCTATTTAGTTTTGATAGTATTTTTAAAATAAGGAAGTTTCTAGCAAAAGGAGTTAAAAATAAAGAAAATCTGAAAAACTCTGTGGGCCTATCTAGATTATCTTACAGTAAATTTGTGGCAATTTTACTTAAATTTTGAAATATTAAATGACAAACAGCTCAGTTACTTCTTGCCAAAAGGAACAGAAAGGACTCCCAAAATACCATGTCCAATAATGCATTACAAATGCAATACATTTTCTGAAATATAAAAACCTGCTTTTCTTCTTTTGTTGTTTTATTGCAAATAGGTTTTGTTTTCTTGTTCGTGCCCCCTCCCCAAGTTTCCAAGTTTCCCATGTACGGAATGTGATTTATATTGTTTCATATTGATTTATAACTCAGCGTTCCGGGTACCCTATTAATAGTTTTCTTTACTCTTCCATGTGTTTTAGGGTCTTCCTGGCCCACCAGGTGAAAAGGGTGAGAATGGTGATGTGGGCCCAATGGTAAGACTTCTTCCCCATCGGACACTCTGGCAGCCATAAATATCACCTGTGTACAATTGCCTTTTCTGTAGCTCACACTTTGATAAGCTGCTCCTGCATTTGGTGCCTGAGTATGAAACATTTTGTGTAACATAAACCCTCTCTGGGCTTTACTTTGCTTTCCCGCATCTATCTTCTCATCTTTAATATCAAGATTTATGTAACTTAAAAATGAAGAGTAGGGAGCACAGCAGATGCTATGTATGTCTGAGACAGGACAGTGGCAAGGAGAGACCACTGCACCAGAGAGTTTGGAGCAGCTTTTCTTAAATTGAAGGCATCGTACCTTAGCTTCAGGTAATTGCGGGCCAGAAGATGGTAAACACTACGTGGGGCTATGTTTACTCTGTTTCTCTGGGTCATCTTGAGACTACATTTTCCAACTGTTTATACTGTTGACAGAATGCCTTCTGGGCCTGTCCTGACTGAAATACAAGCTATATGGTATATGTTTGCCTCCAGCTCCATATGCCAAGCCTAGACGCTTTATTACTGCCCATCTGTAGGCACCATGGTGCAGTACTGTCACACGGCTGTTACCAGACAGATAAGCTACTCAAGGGTCTTTGCGCAGGGTAAGGGGCATGTAGGTAACCTGCAGGAAAAATACAACGCAGGAAACCAGTCCTCAGGAGTCTGAATCATCAGATCATTTCCAGCTCAGGTACTGTGTAACATAGCCTGGGTCCCTTGTCACCTTGTGAACTCATGCAGTGGGCAGCAATCTGGCCCTGCTGTTTCTGTAGCACTGCGAAGATGAAAAGTCCTGTAGAGACTAAGTATATTATTTTTCATTGGCCAAAAAAGCCCCACTGGATTTATTCTTCATGATTGTAACTATATCAAACTGTCTCTTTGATACAGGGTCCACCTGGCCCTCCAGGTCCAAGAGGTCCCCAGGGTCCTAATGGAGCTGATGTAAGAAGTAACCTTTTTTTTTTTTAATTCTTTTTCACTGTAATTGGGTAATAAGCACTACATTTGGGATAACTATATTTGGGATCATTAACATCTTTTATCATTGCAGGGTCCTCAAGGTCCCCCAGGCTCAATCGGCTCTGTTGGAGGTGTTGGCGAAAAGGTAAGTGTTGATAATATCCTAGAAAGAGAAAACATTGGGATATACATTTTGGTTCTTCTTCAGAGCTATACAGATATATTACAGTTCCAAGATATCCTTCATTGACCTAGTAGTTGTTCATAGTGACCAAGCTATACTCCTAATGGCTGACTTACCATGGTTGGTCTTTTTATTTCACGTTTTACATCAAAAAAATACTTAACAATCAGAGGAAAGAACTTTGGAGCAGAAGAGCTAGTTTTCACGTGAAGGATTAAACTAAGGTTATAGTGATTTCCTCAAATACATAGTTTGATGCCTACAGTAACATTACTGGCTTCAAGCGTTCTTAATTTTATACTGGTGTTGCTTAGAATATCATATAGCTCTCTATCTGGAACATTAAGAATATAAGCTATTATCTAATGTATCAGTGGTAAACACATCTATGAAGTGAAGCAGACCTGAAGCATTGATATGTATCTGTTCCTCATACAGAGAGATACAGTTCCAGTAAAGTCAAATGTTTGAGGATCGGTTGTGCTAGTTGAAAACCTGACTTAAGACTGATGCTATATGACATTAATTCATCAAAATTATTTTCATTGATAGTTTCAGTTCTCTATTCAGAAAATTTTGTACCAGTATATGGGGTGTTTTTTTTTAAATTTCATACCTTACTCAAAGAACATGTCAGGTATCTTTCTTTTTCTTAAAGGAAAAATACGGTATGTAATAGACATAATGGCTTTTTTCGTGTGATTTATTTGAATCACCATTGTCAACTATTATAAAATGCTGAGCAAACACAAAATTCAAAAGACAGTCTCTTGAAATTCCTATTTATGTTTATTTTAACAAGTTAGATGATCTCATCCATATCCTGCATGTTAAGCCTAAAAGCATTTTGCTATAATGTTACAGATTTAATATGATTTTTTTCTTTAACTTTGGATTTGGAAAGAAGATTTTGAAGGGAGCATAAGGTGAAGGAAACAGAATAGAAATACATTGCAGGCCTCTGTATAAATAACTTACTGAGAAACTACGGAGGTTGCTCTTGAATACAGCTCTTGAATTTGCTACAGAATATCATATGTATTCAATGAAACACTGATATCAATGAATCCTAGAAAAGACATCCCTAGCAATGTCAGTATTGGTAGTTTTTCAGAAAGCTCACAGTATTGATAACTTTTGAGAATATGAAGCAAGTTTTCTCTTTTTCTTCCTGTCCCATCAGATAATTAAATGCACAAGTACCTTCTGCACCCTTTCATTTATACACATATTCTCTTTGACATGGTGTACCAGTATTGTACCTTTAGGTACAAATCCATCAGATCTATGAATTTACAAATAATGACTCAAGTACCAGGTCAATCAAAATCACTTATATTTGTCATGACCCTCTTCTTGATTACTGCCCAAAAGCATGTCACTCTGCTTTGCAGAGCTTTTAGGTATTCTTTCTTTTCACAAGATAAGGAAGTTGCCATTGTTTTCCCAGGATCATTTGTATGACTAATAATTAAAAAAAAAAAATGAAAATCTGCAGTTCATCCTACAGTATCTCACAAGCTGCTTGTTCCTCAGTGATAACCAAAGATCTTTCTTATGATGCTCTTCCTTATTCTTGACATCTACCATAAAATTTGGGTTATGTATCTGTTTTGTTTTTTTTTTCACTAAAATGCCTTTTCTTTAAATAACCCTTCACTTATATCAGGGCCATGTCAAAAGGAATCAACAACTTCTTATCAGTATGACCAAACTATTCTTTTAATAGAATCTTCAGATGCTTCATGATTTTTTCTACATATCCGTCAAATAAAGCACTTAACCAGTGCTCTGGGATGTGGTGAAGAAAGTACTAGAATAATGTAATATAATATATGGCTTCATGGAAAAATATCCTACTTTGTCTCTCTTCTTTGTCTTTTGAGATCAAAGGGTACTGAGCCCAAGCAGATGAAAATACTAACTTTATACTGTACTTTTTTCATGGTAGCACTGTCATGTCTTAAGCTGACAATGTTTCATTGTATTCCTTGTTTCTTAGGATGTGGTTCTGAGCATCAGCCCACCTCTTGGTAGCAGTGGCATTCTTGTGTCTTCAATCTTTTTTACCCATAATTGTGTAAGACATACAAAACATGATGCCCTCCTGCTTGACTGTATTATTAACAAAGATATTCCCTCTAATCTCCCAATTTTGTGACATTGTTCCTCCAGTCTATCTTAAAAGAGAACTTGGCCTCATGAAGAGCTGCAGGATTTGGTTTTTTCGCTCTGGAAGGAATACCAAAAATGTGTCTGAATGTAAGAGTTGGTAGAGATGGCAAAAAAAAAAAAAATATTGACAAAAAAAAGTCTGTGTATCAGTTGAATACAGAAAAAAAATGGGCACTGTGGGAAGAAAAATTCTTCCTACGATCACTAGGGTACTGAGAAAAATGTTTATTATGAGAACACTACATCCAGGGTAGCACCCACTATATCCACTGCTTAAAAAAAAAGCCCACCTTGTATAATATTGTGGCCCACTGAAGTCAATAGGAATTTTGCCATTGGTTTCAGTCACCTCTTTAATTTTTACTGTTTCATGATCAAATTATATTCCAGTCATTTTGTAAAAGTATTGACTTATATTGAACTCCTTACTCCTCCATTTCTCCCTGTGACTCTTCTATGTGATTTAGAATCCCAATTCATGATAATCAGCCCACCAAATTTAATTCAAGAACATGAAATTCAGACTGTTAATCACTGGTTGTCATTTTATTTCCTCTTGCTTATTTCCCATATTCTCTGCATTCACACAGAGAACCTTCCAAGTATATTACTTTGGAAGTTTTATTTCTTCTAATTACTTTCTCCTCCTTCTCAAGTTTTACTACATGCCAGTTTATCTTCTAGTTACAACGCCTTCCTTCTTAATTTCAGTTCTATTTAATGAATTCTGCAAGCTTAGAAATCATAAAGAGTTGTTTTGTCAGGAGGAGTTCCTGCAATAGGAGCATGGTTCATGCTTTTAAACAAAACATGCATTTTCTCTTTTCCTTTTCTTCCCACATATTTCCCCAATGTTTTTCTTATTACATCAGCATGCTTTGGACCCTGCATCCCTTTCAGGAAAGACTTATCATGCTACAGATAATGCAATGCAGTGCTGATTGTAGAGTGTGGAAGAACATTTTGGCATTCTCCCTGTCACTGTTGGGGAGTGAAAGAGATTTGCTCGCTTTCATATTTGAACAGTTATACAAGGAGATATTTTGTCATTAATACTGGGGTTTCAAAGCCCCCTTATCTTCTGGCAAATTATAAACAATTTTTGTCACAGTGCCATGTATTTTTAACTAGCTTGTTGTTTCCTCTGCTGTACACACAAAGGCCCAAATGTTCAAAGACATCTGCAGTACAAATGTGCATGTAGGCTTGCATTATTAATGCCTGTAGCCTCCATGGAGCGGGCTAGAAGTCTTGAGACTTACACTCAACCTGAAGCACTTAAATCCAGCTTCCACCCAGAGATTATTGTCTTTGTTGTGGTTATAATTAAGAAAAAACGGGAAAACAAAATGTACCAACACATGCTTATCTCTAATTTGATATCAAAGGCCTAACATGCAGATACTCTAAATACTCAGTAAGTTGCTCATGACTTTTCAAAGCTGGGCCTTAGATGTTTTACAGCATCTAAGAATTTACAACACGGAGAGGAAACACAACAAGTAATTTTAACCTTACACTTCTCTTCCACAAAGTGTAATCAAATAAATTTGCATTTCTAATTTAGGCTAATTTGTGATAATTGCACTGTGTACTGTGCTATTCTTCCACCCTTTCTCCCTTCCACAGCACGTGTTAACCTGGCAGAATCAATGAGTAATGCAAAATGAATGTCTGTAGAACCTAAGCATTCTTTCTGTAGCCTCTCAGAGTTTAAATCTGTTTGACTATATGAAAAAGTCTGATGTTAGAAAACCACAACACTTAGCTGGGTTGATACTCCTTCCTATTATATCATTCTAATATAATTTTTAAAATAGTACACTAATAAGGAGTCCAACACAGTAAACATGTGAAATCAATAGTTTGCATGCCTAATAAAGTTATTGATTTATACAGCGGATGGAAGTGAGAGGACAAAATCAATTAAGTATTCTGGCCCTAAGTTTAAAAACGCATCTGATAAGTTTGCACGGACATCTTTATGTGTACATATCATCTTTCCACACACCTGTGTGTGGATAATTGCTAAGGTACTTAACCAACATGTGTCTATGACAGTTTATGCTACCTGAATATCTCTCCTAACAAATTACTTTTAATAACTTTACATGACTTACTGACTATGATCTCTTCTCATCCTTCTCCATCTCTCCAACATTCTTGTAAACATAAGCTCTCCCAGAAGATATAGCACAGCTTTAGAATTCCTCTCTTGATTAAATTTATCTCTCCATAGAGCTATAATATATATAACACAGTCACATCTCTCCATAGAGCTATAATATATATAACACAGTCACATATGCATTCCTATGTGAAAAGGGATTGTCTTCTAAAGTCACAATTTTTCTGTTTTTGTCTATTTTGTGAAGATGGCAAAAGGAGCAAAAGTGTAATGGAATCCTTTCCACAACGCAGTCAGTTGCAAAGCTGCCTCTCATTCTTACAAAATAAATCACCATGTCCCAGACTTTAACCAAAAGGTGGCAGCCTTCCATCCATTATTTCTCTGTCTCTGTGCTTTGTACGGACAGTTCCCTGGAACTGGTCATAATAAGGAAAACAAAGGACTTTGAAACTACTGCCCTTAGCCCGATACAAATCATTCTGCTTGCTTAATCCGAGGAGGCTTTCAGAATTAAACATGTCCATGAAATGACAAGACTCTTTGTAGTTTAGAATTTATGTCTTTGCTTGTTGAAATTCTGTCAGAGGAAGGCTTTGCCTAAGAAAGACCACACTAGCTTTTAAAAGATCTGACCTGATAACAAAAGAGGAAAAAAATTCCAGAGGTGGAATAAATCTATTATTAGATCATAAAACCTATTTCCCAAAAGAACATGAGGTATTTCCCATGGAGAAGGTGCATCAGATTCTGAATTAATACCATCATTACCAAAAATGCAAAGAAAGACAGGGGCAAACAATACATACAGATCACACAGTTTTTAGCTATAAATATGCACTTTGTAAATATGTATGAGCTACGATTTTCTCTATCAAAGTATTGTTTAACATCCTTAACAGCTGTCTAAAACAAGTACAACCTTTCATAGTACCTAATATTTGGAATATAAAAATCAGTGTCAGAAAAAACAAGGACTGCATACGGGAAGAGTCACATTTTTTAATAGAGCAATGATTTAGAAGTATTAATGTGATATGAAACTTTAACTGGTCTCATCTTTAACTGATGCTCTTTAAGGGGAACATCTTTAAATTTTCTAGCCCTTCCGATTTTGCTGTCTTCCACGTTGCTGCTTATGGGGGAGTTACTATGCACAGAGCTCATATAGGCTGTCTGAATCTGCCAATTTCAACATGCGTGCTATAGCAGGGACCCTTGAGATCCCAGGAGCAGTGTCCCCCCGTTGTCCCCAAGTATAGGTCAATGTGTCAGAAAAAGCCCCAAATCTCTTGTTGCATAGTATCATAAAATGAAGATGTCTTTGTCAATGGGATTACAAATCAAACGTGAATCATCATAAATTACAATATCATTCGGCAGAAAGGCAGGAAAAGAACTTACTCTCTGAGAAGCTTAGAAGGGGATTATACTGGCACAGGTGCTTGTCAGGCAAGACCGGCACAATTAGTGTTCTTATGTCACTCAGTCCTCCAATGGGGACACCTGTTGAAGGGGTCTATACTGTGGATGCTGTTAGTCATAATATATCTCCTAACTTGAATAACATCAATTTTTTTGGATAATTACAGACCTTATTCTCTGTTGCTACATAAATCTAATACAATTGATAGTAGGCATGGACAAAAAAACACTACTAATGATGCTGCGGATTCAGTAAATCTTGTGCAGAGGATAAGAAAATGAAGATTATGAATTTTCCTAGAACATAGTTAATGCTTATTGACCTGAAGTATCCACTAGACTTTTTTTAAAAAAAATAATGAATGCTGTATCACAGAAGCAAATGAATATTAAGTACTAAGAGGAATCATTAATTTTTAAGATTACTGCAAATTTAAGTATGTCTAATAAAACATACCACAGTTTCTAAAGGCAATTTCACCCTTCAAAAGTGCCCTTTCTAAAGGACATTTTAATATATCTCCTAAAATTGTGGTAATCTGTTAATTATCCTGTTCTGGAATTCAGTTGGGTACTCAGATCTTCTTCCATTCATCTAACATAATATTTACATTGGGCCAAATTCTGGAGCCAGTGAGGTCATTGTGCTGCCATTAGCTTCTATGAAAAAAGTTCAGTATCTACACCATAAGATTTATTTAAAATTAATATTTTATGATTTATACATTGATACTGTCTGTGTGCAAAAGACAGATATGCACGTTGTATTAATTGAATTGTCATAGAGTGACGAGGGACATGCAGGTCATACAGGATATGAAGGCTACACAAATTTATTCCAAATCTGTGTGTGAGTTCAGTAGAGGGGTTTGGGTGAAATGCATTTTCAGCATTGAAGTACTCTTGTTTATAGGCATAATTATTGGCAAGGTTCATTTGGTTTGGAAAAAGAATATGGGGGGGGGGGGAATCCCCCCATCAGTAGTTACATTGAGATATCCTTTGGAATAAAAATATACAGTTCTTATCTCAGCACTCCATGACAACCACAAAGCAGATTCTGTTATCCTTTCACAGATTTGTGTCTGTGATGCTAATAGCTAAATATTCTACTAACAGAGTACTTTTCTATAAAGGTTTATTTATCAGACCACTGAGCTAAAAAATAATCAGACATAATAACCTTTAAATGAATAATTGCAAAGACAGTCTTTGAGCCAATACTGTGTATTAGCTCAAAAAGAGGCTGAATTAACTTAAAAATTCACTTAATAGTGTATAATCTTTGACTTGCACAGATTTTCTTCATATGTTGTTATCCTCAAAGCCATCTGCTTTACTAAACAATTTCTAGCAGCAGTAAATACACACCATACACCTTTGTGGCCTGTGGTGAAAGTTTTACTAGCTGTTATGCTATTATTTTCTCCTTATGTTTTTCTTTATGTAATTTTTTATTCTAATAGTAGCTATAGCAATAATATCTTCACTCCATTGGCATATATTTCCAATTAGTATTCTCATATTTGTAGAAACTTGCTTCTAGGCAAAATCTATCTTCTAGAGAAAATAACATACACAGTCAATATACTTGTTTGGCTTTTCTGTGACTAGAAAGAAAAACGACAAACAGGAAATTTGCAATATATGGGATAATAAAGGGGAAGATCTTCCAAAGCCCAAGGGGAAGGTTAGTCTCCCTGGCTCACTAAAATCTTAGTTTGATAAATTCTCTCTAAAATTTTAGATTCCAGTTCTGCAAAACCATATGTAACTCAACCTCCTTTAGGTAGACCAAATAAAAGACAGTTCCTGTAAGCTGTACACATAACTAAGCATGAGAAAAATATCTAATAATAACAAAAGCAGATTCATAGAAATATTCTCCCTAATGACTCATCAATTTATCCTCACACATTTACAGGGTGAACCTGGAGAAGCTGGTAACCCTGGACCTCCTGGAGAATCTGGAACATCTGTGAGTATTTTGGTTTTGTCTTATTATTAACCTTTATTATGGTGAACAAAGGTAGCTGGTAGTGCTTACTTTAGAAGGCATTTAATCAGATTCCTTGAGCACTTGTGTACATTTTCTTTAAATTTTCAGTGATGAACTTATACCTCTAAAATGCAATTTGTTTCCTTATAATTATAGCCACATCTTGTAGTAACAGCTAGAAGACAAAGGTGAAGACTTCCTAAAAGACTACCTATTTTTTCTTCCAAAAGTATTAACTTTGACATGCATGTTTTTTTTCTCTGAAGACAGTTCATTGATGCAAACTGGGCACAGATGTTGGCACTCAGCCTGAGATTCACAGGTTTTTCAGTCTGAGGCTGAGGTCCTAATTTCCCATTCATATGCCAGCATTTATTGATGAGTAATATTGCCCAGGTCTTAAGAACAGTTTTGCAACTGTAATCCTTTTTTAGCCATTCAATTTCCAGATGACATTTTTGTGTTCGCATGTTTTCTACAGGGTCCAAAAGGTGAAAGGGGAGAAAAAGGTGAGGCTGGTCCACCTGGAGCAGCTGGACCACCAGGTGCTAAAGGACCTCCAGGTGATGATGGGCCTAAGGGTAACCCAGTAAGTGAGCTTAACAATTTTAATATAAAGCACTGCTGAAGTTGTGCTACATATAGAACTGTATACAGTTTTCCACATTTGAACTACATTCATTATATGCTTCGTAAAATATTTGTGATGATGGCTACCTGGTTGTCAATGGATGACACATTCCTTGTGTTTTTTTTCCTGATTTATCTAGGGCCCAGTTGGCTTTCCTGGAGATCCTGGTCCTCCTGGAGAACCTGGTCCAGCTGTAAGTATACTTAAAAAATAATTTTAGGTCCTATTCTTGGTTTGCACTAAATTCTATTAACCCTGCCTCTTACTTGTCTGGAAATACGTTTTTCCTGTAGGATCTGTTGCTTTTCTGTTCATATATTTCTTAAAGCTTAAAAAAGCTTGAGAAATCTTTAAAGAGTTTTGAGAACTAGTGACGTTAGGAAAATGCTCTGTAGAAAAACAGTGCTCTTATATTCATATATGGAACTAAGTTACTTAATTTAGCCGAATTTTTTATTTTGTTTATTTTCCCATGAATTCTTTAGGGTCAAGATGGTGTTGGTGGAGAGAAGGGTGAAGATGGTGATCCTGGTCAACCTGTGAGTTGTTTCTGTCATTTTATTTCAGCTGCGTGTTCTCTCCTATGCTCAGAAAGTATCTTTTACTGATCAGTGGTTTCTATACATTCATACTCTTAAAAATATTTTCTAAATGGATGCTTTTTCCATTATATTGAAAAATATCTATTTATTTCCTTGCAGAGATAAAACTGCCTATAATATAGTCACAATCAGAAGCAAGAGCTCAATTTCTTTTAGAAGTAGAAACAAACAATGTGTTAAGGATTTGTGCTGGAGCTGCTGAGGATAAAATAGAGCACTAAAAATAGAGCAACCTTGAGCATAAGAAAGGAGTGCTGCAGCCAAATAATCATTGGCCAACCTGATGAAATGAAGCAAAACCTTGATGTTTGTGCTTCGAGATAGTTAAGAAGTATCTGAGCACAATTAAGCATCAAAGTTCTTATATCTTATATTCCCATATTAAATTTTTTTTTTTTTTTTTTTTTTTTTGCAAGAAGATAGGGTTTCCATTTTGGAAAGTCTCTTTCTAGCTCTGGAGGTTCTGATTATCAGGGAATTATCCTATACAGTACAGTTTGAAAATAAGAAGTGCTAGTACATTGAACATACAGTTGGAAGTAAGTTATAAACTGGGGTTTACTTGCAAACTTCAGGATGTTAGTATCTGTACATCATACTTAATAGTAAGTGCTTCTAGAGTGTTGTGTTCCTGAAGAAAAGTTAACTGTTCAGCAACCTTCAAATATTTGAGTACCACAACTTACTAGATGGAATAGCTAAATGGCAATCAGTGCACAAAACATCTTTAAAGAAAGCCACCCACCGGGCAGCTAACTCACAGATCTAAGTGAAAAATTTGTGCAGAAGTTAACAACTTCAGCACCTGACAAAGCAAAAAACTTCTTAATGGAGTTAGGCAGTAAGCTAAGACCATATGTTACTCCTGTGCAGCCATTTTGTGGTCTGAAATATTTTGTCACAAACAGGAAGAGAGAAAAAGAATGATTGCATTTGGTACAGTAACAAAAGCTGTTAAAAATGTCAAAAGACCACCCTAAGAAAGGATTTGTTGAATAAGCAGCTATACTTCTCTGTGTCTGTCTATGGTACTTGCTTTCCATCCATTGAAAGGGGCCAACATATTGCAGATATTTGTTGCATTTATATAATAGGATAATAACTTTATCCTCTGTTACCACTGAGCTTATCACTTTCCACTGCAGGGTCCACCAGGTCCTTCAGGTGAAGCTGGCCCACCTGGTCCACCTGGAAAAAGAGTAAGTAATGTCTCATTTTCTCCTGTACGTTTCTCTTTCTGTGATGCTGTGTTCTAGAGAATTTCAGCTGCTCGTTTTCCATGTTGTCATGCTCATATATGATGTTTGAAGCTTCTTCAAAAAACAGAAACAGCAGAGAAAACCCTTTAACATGGGTTACATGGAACATGGGAACAAAAATACATAGGGAAGAATGTATTCCTTATCTGTAAATGTGCCTGTTCTTTTCACTCAAGCTAATTCAGTGTCTGTTAGGGTAAGAATTCACTGTCTGCTGAATTAGTCTGCTAATAGGAGTGAGGGATTATGAGAGTAATATGACTTCTTAGGCACGTGACTGCTGGCAGGTAACAGGGAGAATGTGTTCGTTTGCTGTCTTTAGTCTCTGAAATAAAATAATTTCAATGCAGCTTTTGTGCAAACCTATGCCATCCCCTCTGCATACAAAATTATCAGACATTTCTGTAACTTTTGAAGCTATTCCATTATTTCTAAAGTCTTTGAAGCTTCACGGGCTTTACAAATGTAGCTAATAAAAACCAGTAAATAATGTTATACTTACAGAAGTGTAGTAGATGCATCAACCTTTAGGTCTGCTTCAGAGAGCAACTAGATACAGTTTTTGCACTCTGAAAAAACAAGGGAGGGGCTATCATTAAATGTAAGCTGAGAGCTATTTAACAAAATGTGTTAAATTGCTCTATTTAATAGGCTTGAGTAAACTGACACACCTAGTTTTATCTATTTTACACAATAATCTATTTGCTCCACCAACTCGCAAAACATTTTATAATACTGTGATTATGATAGCATTATCAACCTTATCACTAGAACTGAAATATGGCTTGACTGAATATTAGCAATTAGTATGTTTGACATCAAATTAGAACTTCCTACTTTATTATACAGAAAGGCAGTAGCTCATCCCTAGCAGATTGGATATATTGCATCTAATTGTACCTAGACAAAAAACACTTAGAAACACAAATATTATGTCTCCTGTGGTTTGACACATTTCCAATTTAGGGGAAATGTATGGCTAAATATTGCCAAGTAATCCCATTCCTGAATTCTGCAGAAAACATTTTGTAGAATCAGATTCTTCATTACTTGAGTACCTAAATATTTCCAGCTTGTAGAAAGTCTGCATTGTATTGATATTATACCAGAGAGAAACAATGAGGGATTGAAAACTTCATACTTTGCTGGCAGAATGAACATACAGCTGATGAAAACTAATGAAGAACATTTTTTATGGTAGAATCAATTTCAAAAGGCCCTAACAAGTGTCCTTTCATCTGGATCAAGAAGGACATACCATTTCAGTAGTAATACTGCTATCTGTGGAGGTACAGCTCTGGTTATGCTACTAGAAAGCAATATTCCACCCCATTTTGTGTTTTTCTGTCTCTGAAATGACAAGCTGGCAGAGCTCAGGATTATACTTTTAGATCTAGTCCCTCGAACTCAACTGTACAGTCTCCTTATTTCTGTTAGTCACTTTCATTCCCCTCTTCCCCTGTATTTTGGAACTGACCTGAACTCAGTTTCCCTGTCTGGTCTTAGGAAATCATGTTTATTACCAAGTTTCAGAGTTTTGAGCAATCTGTGGCTAGTACTGCCACTTACAAAGAGGTTCCCCCAGCTTTCCCTGGGAAGCAAATTCTAGTGAAAGACATGGACATAAATAGAGTTTTCTCATTGTATCTAAGAGACTTCAGCTACAAATGCATACTTTCAGTGACATTCAACTATCAAGTGAATGTGAAGA
Source organism: Ibidorhyncha struthersii (assembly GCA_013398815.1). Taxonomy (NCBI): domain Eukaryota; kingdom Metazoa; phylum Chordata; class Aves; order Charadriiformes; family Charadriidae; genus Ibidorhyncha; species Ibidorhyncha struthersii. The sequence goes on along the minus strand of VZSZ01004988.1, from coordinate 148,720 downwards.
ATAAACTAATATTCCTGGTTGTTGATGGGTAACAGTAATAGGATTACTATTAGTTGGTGAGATAAGCAAATACTAGAACTGCTTTACTGTGGTGCTCTAAAGGCTTTGACAATAAGTACCAGAGCCTTGCAGACCAAGCAAGTGAATTTCTTTTAAGAAATACCACTTAGGAAGTACATCTCAGAACAATAAGCCCGTTCCAGATTCCTGCTCTGAAGAGGTAAAATTGACTAGCATGCTAATCACCATTTAGATCAAGTCTAAATCAATAGAAATGGTTAAATCTATGGATGAAACAAAAATGGATCATTAGAGCAGCCACAAAATGTGTACCCTAATTACTATATTACTATATTACTTTTCAGACCTAACAATTGCTCTTCCAAAAAATATTTCCACCACTGCCAGAAAGTCCTGATACCACAGATACATTGGTTTCTCCCTTATAAAACTGAAAGAATTTTCAGAACAAAGTCTTACATTCAGATGAATGACTAGATTAACTATATATATATTTATAGGCCAAAAACATAATCTAAGAAGGGCAAACCCTGTGATATAGTCATTGATAAAGTCTCTCAAAGTGATTACATATAAACTTGATTTTTTTCGTAATTTTCATTAAATCATAGCTAATATTTTACAGATCCTGACTTCTGAAATGATCTGTGTATGTACCAGATCAGATAAATATATGCGCAGAAGGCTTTATACATCTACGTAGTTATAGTGCAAGTAATCATACTAATTGTGCGTGCAAATCTAGCATGGATTTGGGTGCATACTTTTTAGAAAATTAGAGCTATGAAATCTCTCAAGGGAAACATATAGCTGAAGTGATCTCATCTTTAATAAATGGAAGGCCAGATTCTCTAGGTCAGTGCAACAGAGGATCAATGCTCAAAACACCAACTGATTTAAAAGTACATACTCATTGGATCAGACTTTCAGGGACTAGTTTAGTATTGACTAAACTCTATTTTTGAATTCAATGATATGTAATGTAATGAATTCAGAAAACAGTAATTCTTTTAAAGAGCATCCTGTCAATGAAGTAAAAGACCATACTCAACATTTCTTGTATACAATAATATATATATACACACATACACCTTGCTTTATTTGGATAGTCAAGACAGGTTTTTATTCTGTATAAAATTCAATTTTGGTTTATAACTTAGTAAGAGAACATACTAACAATAAAAATACAGGAGTAAATGTTGCAAGTATTTGGGGAAAATTATTTCCCTTGTTTTAAAAAAAAGTTTTCTTATACTTGATGACCCCCAAAAAGATATAGTTCTAAAATAAAACAAATGTACTCAGAAGCATTTGCTACTCTTTTCTCAGGCAGAAAGAGTCAGCTAATGGAATAATGATTGCAGAATGTGAATGAGAATAGTAAAAGTAGAAATAAAAGCATGCCATAATTATTAATGAAGTCAAACAGAAAAAAGTCATCATTTTTTCATAAGTATAGATGGGAAGGCTTGAACAATTAAACTACGATATTTTAGTGCTAAACGTACCATTCTAGCCAGCCAGTGCTAACAGTTTCATATCATCTTTCTGAAGAATGCTCAGCAGCAGCTAAATATAGTGTTTCCAAAAACTGTATTTTTCTGTTATGCCATCAAAGCCTGATGATGCAAATGAAAGAACTTTTACAGTAAACTTACACTATTTAATGAAATCTGTTACAGCTACTTGAAAAATTGATCAACATTCCTAGTATTTCTGCTTCAGCACAGCATGCAAGCGTGCTAGGAAACATGCATTTGTTTCAGTTTGCAGATTTCAGTCCCCATTTAAGCACCTTGCCAAATCAAGACCTCAGAGACTAGACACAATGGCTACTACTTCATCGGCTGTCATATTTACTTTACGTTTATAAAAATATGCAGCACAATAGGCTTTTTCGTAGAGGTAGCCCACAGCAGATCGCTGACTTGCCTTCTCAGCTATCCAGGACCCAACTCTAGCCTTACCAGTTCTGTCTGATTTGAGAATGGCTGGTCTGAGAACAACTGCTCTTCATCAGCACATCTTCCTCTCACTGTGGGTTTTCCTTCATCAAATCCCTTGACAAGTACTCCCCTGATGGAAATCAGCCTAGATTCTCTAGAAAACTTGAGGCATTACATGTATGTATATTACATTCCAAACTGAACAGACAAATAGTCTGGTACAGCTTTGGGACTAGGAACACCTTTTCTAATCCCTTTCCAGTTATACGCGTGTTAAACACATGTAATATTGCTGTCTGAATTTCTCTATCTGCAAAAAGAGAAGAACGAAACTTGCCAACCTCACAGAAGGATGTGGCTTCTGAACTGTTCTTAAATGTTCTGAAGACAAAAACCATGTTATAAAGTTTCCTTTATTGTTGGAGCAATCTAAGACAACCAAGGAATTCACAAATTCTTATGGGCTTGTCAGTGAAAGTTCTCAGCTGTCCAAGCTTTCCTGTGGCTCATAACAGCACCAGCATTGACCAACAGTGTGTGAAGACTGTGTTTCTGAAAAGATGTAGCCTTTTCCAGCTTCTCCTTCCAATATAGGAGATAAGTGAGTTGTGATCAATGAGAAGTGGAACACCTCAAAAGGCATCCTGATCCAATGCCTGCTTATCTAGAAATGTAGATACAAAGACTGGATCGCTCTACAGTTATGTTGTTACTATTTTTTTCCTGAGACCTGATTCTTTGCATGTACTTCTGGGCCTGTTTTGTTTTGTTTTGCGATAGAGTTTTGGGTAATATCTCTAGTTTGAATTCATTGATTTCTATCTGGCAAATGTTAAAAATAGCATGAGGAAAAGACACCATGAAATAACATTCTTTCTTGAAACAAATAACATATACAGTGAATAAAAACCAACACAGATAGTACTTCTTGCTTAAGTTCCTCTAAGCCTTTCAGTGGTTTAGGCTCTTCAGCTGTGTTTCTGCTGTTTGGCTGTTTTCTTTATTAAAGTCAATTAGACGTCCAGATCACATACACATAAGGCTCCATATACCAATCTAAAAATGTTGGAATTTAAAGTGCAAGACTAAGATACATTTTTGTGCTAAACTGGAGGGCATACTGTCTGCTTTCAATAAAAGAACAGAATTCAATACTGCAACAAAGCCAGCCTCTAAATTCTGAGAAGCAAAAGTTTATTTGGTTAGTTGTCTTCATATACAATGTTGAATAACTTAGCAAAAAAAGGAAGTGTTTCTAGTAAGGAGATTTTTTCCATTTTGGCTACAGCATCATGCTGCCTCAGCAGGGTATGCACACCACTTAAAAATTAAGCTGATTTTCTCTCTTGCTTGAAAATGCACAGAACACCTTAAAAACATGCCAGGTTCCTATCTTAACAGACTGATGAAAAGTGGCAATGGTTTTCTGTGTTGGAAATCATGTTTTTCAGTCAGATGACAGACAGCTATAAACTACAGTTTAAATTATTTTAAAGAAATTATGAAATACTGAAGAGCAGACAAGAATGTCCAGTAGGTTCACATTACAAAACTTGAGGACAAGTTTGTTTCTGTATGAGTTCTTTTGTCTTCTCAGTTCTGCATAAAATGTATCCGGCAATATGTCCAAACTTGAAGTGCAATCATCATAAAAATCATCATGGTAGCTGGCATGGGGAGGGTGGGGAACCACACGTTAATTTAAAATTATTGTTACTGAGATCTTTTCTGCCAGTTAAAATTTACCAGACACTCTAACAACTCAAGTGTAGGAAGGTAAGATAAATAATAATTAGCAGTCTTTCTCTGTAGAAGCACCATCTGTGCCATGCCAGCAATCACAGCCTGTTAGAAAGAGCAGTTCGTTCAGCTGCTTTGCGCTTGGTGCAGCATTGGCACTGTTTGATAGTGAATGCACACCCTTTGTTCAGCAATCATGATTCATTGTATTTGTAATTTAGCGATCACAGTGTTTTTAGCCCTGCTAATTCATGTTGCAGCTGCATTTCTAGATTATGCAGAGATCATATTTCTCAAATACAAACTACCCGTCAACCCCTTTTCAGTTTCTTAGGTAGGGTAGGTTATAATCCATAAGGGAACTTGAGCAAAAAGAATGTTCAAGCAGTAAAGACAATGGGCATGTAAATTAATTCATGTAAGTAAAAAAAGTCCTGTTTCTAAAATGTTCCTGAGTTTATTTATATACCTACTAACCTTTTTTTTCTGTTACCGCTGCAAACTGTGACCCACCCAACCAATTACAACCTACACAAAGGGGTATAGGCATCAGAGATTATTATTGGAACAGTATTTAAAGTCAGCAATTGGTCCACATTGCCCAGAGCTGTTTAGCTTCTCTGTATTTTGAAGACGTAAACCCAAGTCCTTTATCGCTTACAACTCTTAAAAGTACGAAAGAGACCAACCTGTTGATACCCACAACAAATGACCAAATTCCACCATGGGTAATTGAAATCATGTTGCATTACCTTTGATGGAAAGCCTGAACTATGTCTGTTGTCCAAAAGGTTCATACAGTACTGCAGATGTTCAATTCCACCCTGGAGAAAGCTACATTTCAGAAGCAAATGAATGATCTTAATATAATTCTATGTAAATAGTTATAAAATGAATGTTAATTTCAAGGAATTAAATTAAAACTGGTGGAGTTGCTCAAGGTATGTGCTATGTGCCAATAGCAGTGGGTGAAATATATCAGGCTATAAGATGTTCGGGCTAAATTCAGCCCTAGGATAAAAAATGAGGTCAAACTCTGGTCTAAAGCACTGAGCTCACAAAGCATACAGGTAGATGCTTGACTGGAATAACAGTTCTTTTCTGTAAAACTAAGAATGTGGTTTAGTTCTTTACTTTCGGGGGCCTGCATTTTTTTGTCTATTGTTGTGAAGTAAAAGGCAGTTAATAAATGGAAGTGATTGAATTGTTCTTATTGCTGGTCCTTAGATATTTTTTAAAAAAATTTCTATATAACAAACTGCTTGTTGCATTAATTAACAGATTAGTCTTAGGGAGTAAGTTCTAGAGATTCAGAAAATCACCTTGTATTTTGATCATGGTCACACTACTTTCCTTTTGCTTTAAGCTGCTAATTGGTTGGCAAGAAATAGCTACTTGTAATAAAGACATTTCCCAGGCTAAAAATTAACCTTGTAGGAAAACAGTCCATTAAATTGAGTGCATCTTTTCTAAACTAAGTATATATAAGAGAACCATTTTCAGAAGAGTACATTAGATTCTACATACTGTTTCTGTTCATAACTGAAGCTATGAATATTAATTCCCTGACCTGAAAATCAGCTCTTGATGTTTTGGAGGAGAAAAATGCCTTTTTATTTTTCACTGAAACCTTAAGAAAATGAAAGATGGGTGACATCAGCAATAAGTAGACACAGTGCTGCCAGACGACTGCCACTCCTGTTTTGTGGCCTTCACCTGAACCTTATCCCATCTCTACATCCTCCTGCAGTACCACATTCTATCTTCTTATCCAAACAGAGCTTTTGTAGAACAATAGGAAACCTGATACCAAGAGCTATTTGTAGTCAGTGTCTTTATTTCATTCCTTACAACCTCTAGTCATGTGATTATTTTTTTTCCTTTCACATTTCCTAGATAATATTAAGGCATGTATCGATTTTTGGCTGACTGTAATCAAAAGGCTTACCAAGCCCATTCCTGACTTAGAGAATAAAGAAGTATATGCCATTCTGTGTACTGTAGAGTGACAGGCTCTTTTGGAATCCGTGGATAAACTACAGTGAATAGACAGAAGCCAATGCAAAGCAAGTTTAAAATTTATTGTATAGGTACATTAGTATTGTTCTTTTCCTTTTATATCCTGTTTTGATTTTTTTCCAAGCTATTTCTTTTGTTTTTAACCTCTTCGTATCAGAGGTGTTAGGTGATATATATTCTTTTAGATATTCTCAAATCCCAGAAAATTTTATAAAGAGAAAAAGAGCTGATATGACAGATTGGATTTTTATTCTGTGAATAAAATGCCAAGAAAGAAATTTAATGTTCTTTTGTTAGCATTTACTACTTATTAATACAGTGGAAATTGCACTCCCAGAATTTTTTCACTGCTAATATTATAGAAAACTGAGATTATGAGCTCAGTCTCCATCTTTTACAGGGACCTCCTGGAGCAACTGGTGCTGAAGGCAGACAAGGTGAAAAAGGTGCAAAGGTAATACATTCAAGATTTTTTTCAGGAGCATGGAAATGTAAACTATGTATAAATGAAAAGTAAATCGCTTATCATGCACTGAGTGTGAAACTTATGAAAGTAATAATAGGTAAACTGTAAAATCCAAATTAAGACCCAGACTTAGTAGCAATACATAATGGAGTACATGCTGGACTCTCATCAGTGCAGGCCCAATTTAGCTCACGCCTGCGGAAAAGCAAGATAAGCATGCTTTGCTGGCACCACATCTTTATATGAAGCTACCAAAATTTTGTTCAGAAAACCATCCTGTGCAGAACAGTGGTTTAGAACAGCTTTTAAAGAACAGAGTGAGGAAACTTTGTTCTCACTTTGGGGATTGTATATCCCTGCAGTGCCAAGCTTAATCAGCTCTTCCTCTCTGACCTGCTGCTTATGTTCTTTCTAGGGTGAACCTGGTGCAGAAGGGGCTCCTGGCAAAACGGGTCCAGTTGGTCCACAGGGACCTGCAGGAAAACCTGGCCCAGAGGGTCTCCGGGGCATTCCTGGCCCAGTGGTAAGTAAGCAGAGCATATAATAATATTTAAAATGTTGCATTTCTTGCATATCCTCTAGTACAGCAAACTTTATGTTTTTTGTAGGGAGAGCAAGGTCTACCTGGAGCACCAGGTCAGGATGGTCCTCCTGGGCCTCTGGTGAGTACCCTTCCTTTCAGTGCCAAAACAGAAGAAGCACCCTTTAAAATACACCATTAATGTGTCTGCATTTACAGAAAAATGAATGTACAAGTCAGTTCTTAGCACAAAGTCACTATTTTTCTGTGCTGGTAAAATCTGATACGCAGATGCCATCATTTTACTGCTCTGTTATAGCAGGAAGCTGTGCTGAACACTGCTGAGTTATACGAGGTTAAAAGGGGAGTAAGGCAGTATAAAACCAAATTCTTGAAATCCCCTGAATAGGATTAAAAATAAATATAAAATGAATGAAGCTTACAACCCAAAAATCTAATTCTGTTCCCACATCAGGAAAGCTTAATACCTTAAATAATTTTGTTTCCTTAGCAGTGGTAAATTTTGTACACCCATTGATTTTAATAACTACTAGTTTAGGAAAACATTATTCATAGGGTAAAAGTTTAGATCATATCTATTCCTTAGAGAAATAAAAAAATAAATAAATTGGAACAAAAGGTTGTTGTTCATTGTGACAGTCCCAGGAAATATAATCCATGACCAAAGTGTTTAAAAGGGTCTGAATGAACCAAGCTCCCTGTTTCTAGGGCATCTAGGGCATACCACAGTTATGCTCTGTGTTAGTAATATGATAAAAACAAGGGAAGCTTATAGATGACACATTATCAAATTATATCATTGCTACTATTTACACTTGCTATTTTAGTGCATTTTTTTCTAACAAGCTGAAAAAAAACCACCGTGAGCACAAATTGCACAATATTCACAATATTCAGCAATACATGCAGAAATTCAAATCTAAACTTTATGGCCAGCAGGTTAATTCTTCACATGTCAAGCAAAGGTGATCCAATTTAGTGGTAAGATATCCCTTGCTCTCCAAACTCACTGAAGTAGAGTTCACCCCTATTATCACAGCTGAGTGACATGTTGGGAATAAAAAGCTTCGAAACAAAACATGGACTATTATAGTTTGGTGGGAAAAAAATAAACAAGTGTTACACACTCAAGGCATTTTACAGTTTGCAAGCAGTGTTCCCGCGTCCTTCATAAAATCCACTCTGTTATTTTGGCCAGAAGATAAGTATGCCAACACATAAAACCAGATTACTTTAGGAGAATAGGGCAATAAGGGGTTGTTCTCTACTTCAGAAATTATGTGGATCTTAAAGGAAAAAAGGAAGGCCATGAGTAGGAAGTGTGAAGGAAATCCTCTGTTCCTTTTCCCATATAGATTTAGAGGATACAAAGGATATAGGTCCTTGGGTAGCATTAATAGTGGAAGTTTTTGCACTTAAGCTATATACATGAACTCAAAATCTTTCCAAAGAGCGTTCATGCCTCCCCAGTGAGAACTCAGGGTCTGAACATCAGCTATAAAATTTCCATATCAGACTTCACCAGTATATAAAAACGAAAGTGGTAAAAATGGGGATTTTAAACTGAAATGCTGCATAAATTAAGACTTTTACCCTAAACAGTCTTCCATGTTTGTGTGCATACGTGAACATGAACAATTGCCTTTTCTTTCATTGACTGAAACACTTCTATGGGTGAAAGTATTTGGGTAACTATGTACATTTCCAAAAATGTTCCAAACACGCAACTTCTTAACCCATAAGAAAGAGTTTCAGAACATATATTTTTATGCCCCGCACACAAGAAAGTTTTTTTTTCCCCAATGAACAGTGATTTAGTGCATAGGTGTATCTATCGATCACTTCTGTGTACATAGTTATAGATGTCATTACAATGGCACCTACATATAATTTCATTTTTCTCTGTCCCTTAGGAAATAATAATGAGCAAACAATGTACTGAGGAAACCTTACACTATAGCTCTTTGTTGCCCTTCATTTTAACATCCTAATTTTGTCTGAAGTCTCATGGATAACATATTGCTTGTAAGTCAGAGGTTGGGAATAATGAATGAGAAGCTGCAAGGAAAAGGACTCCCCTGTGCTAAGCCCATAATAAAACCTCTTCTCCCCAAAGAGTTTATGATGGGACCACCCCTATAGTTTTTAAATGATGTGCCCAATTTACAAATAAAATGCATGGAGGACAAATCAGGGAACTGAAATCTGATCTCCTCAGTTACATTTCTGTGCCAAAATCTAAAAGCCAATGAACAATTATTCAGCAATAATAAGCATCCTTTTCTCACATGTCAGTCACCAGAAGCCTCCAAATACATCATCAAAAGATCTGTCTTCCACTCCAAATCTGAAGCTGAGTTATGTTAATGAACTATATACTCCCAAATGCACAGGCTTTCTGTCAGCTCAACAAGAACTTTTTCTAGATGCATTGCTGCAACTTAAACTTTATTTCAAATTTTAAGGAAATAAAGTTTATATGTAAAAGTTACTGAGGTTAAGTCTCCCTCCTTCCCCTCCCTCCGTGGCAGATTGCTATCAGGAGAAGAATATGAAATCAGATTTGTAGTAGAGCACAACACACTGCGGGTGAAAATGTCTGATTCTGTATTCCAAAAGCTTAAAAATTTCACTTTTCATTCATGAATTATGCATTTGCCTAGGCCTTTGCATCTAATGATATCCTGAAGTAGAGATGGAAAGGATACGCACTGAATAATATTTTGTACATGAAGTGTTATGGCACTTTTGAATCTGTGCCAGGTTGAAAAGGTCACTTATTACTGCTATCCATATCATAACTTCACAGATGTCTACTGCCAGCAGGAGACTAGTAGTGATGAGATACTGACTTAGTCTAGCAGCTCTGCGCCTAATGCATACATGTTGAATGTGAGATTAATAGCCTCTGAGAAATGAATGCCTGTTCTGTGCTTGCATATGCACTGCATGGCCTGAATTTTTCACCTCATTCTGTACAAATTACACAAAACCAGCACTGCCATTGTTAAGAACCTCAGATTTCTCAAATCCCTCAAAAACTTATAAACAAGGATTAAAATAATTAAAAATAAAAAGCTGGAGAAAAAAACAAATCAAGGAGATTTTAACAAGCTTCATATATAGTCTTTTTCTGTGCCATCTATCCAGTTATATTTTTGACTACTGGTAAAATAGAATCTGTTATGGATTGCTCTTATGACCCCAGTAAAGATAAAAAAAGCACTGTCAGGGAAAAGAAGCTTATGTCAAGTTATAACAAGATTATTCGGTGGTTTTTGCAAGGGATGTGAAGAAAGTAAGACCTATTAATGTGAATATGTTTACCCTTCACAGTAGTTTCCCAGGTAGCAAGACTGCAATGGAGTTTTCCAATAGATTCTCTAAGTATCAACTTACATTGGAACCACCTGAAAAAAATGAGTCTTTTCGGTTATCCCCTTCCCACACCCACCCCAAAAATATGGAAGGGCTTGTAGAATGGTTCTGTTGGCTCTGTTGGTTGTTCACAGCTCTGTCTCCTGCCTCAGCACATTTCTGTTTACAGAAATCTAGCTGCATGGAGTAATGTTTAGGGACAACTGCAGTTAAAACTTAATAAAGTGCATTTCTTACTCAGTTTCATAAAGTAATATGTCTTTGCTGCAGAAAGGATGGCTTATAAATACAAAATAAAAATTGTAAGCTGCCTATATGAGTAGAGTCATGTAAGCACCTAAAAAGGTATCAGTTTAACACCTCTGTAAGGAAGGGGTCTTACCACTATCCAACAAATGAGAAGTGGAGGCCCAAAGAGACTAAGGCAGTTCCTAAAAGCATTTAGGATTGCCCAGAGTAGTATGGCAAAATCTAAGTAATTTGTGTAACTAATCACATTTACAAAAGAGACAAAGGACCATAAGCTTGTAGATGTCAGTGGAGCTAGCACACCTAGATCACATTAAGTAAGCTTGCAACGTTGAGAAGAAAAGACTTGACTGTTTAGAAAATATAAATGCATTATTCATGGTCATACAGGAATTTCAGGTGGCAAGTCAAGGAAACCATAATCCCAAGAAAACACTCCGAGTGCTGAAACAAAATAGGAGGTAGTTCTCCAACAAAACAATATTGAGGAGCAGTTACTACAAGCAACCTGACTTATATTCTGCAAACCTCTTATTGAGCTGTAGTAAACTGGGAGAAAACAAATTAAGAGGATGTTTTCCACTATCTTATGAAAGAAAGGGCTAAAATAAGCAACAAAAACAAGGTACAGCAGTTAAGGTGGAAGTAATAATTGAAAGCATGTAATGTAACCACAAGCACGATTAGGCTAATCAATAAAAATTTATTTGAATATTTTTTTAAATATCACTTGCTTCACTGGATGCTTTCAGTGTTCTTTAAGAGTTTAGTTGACCCTCTGCTTCAGAGATTTATAATATTACAGCCCTTTATGGTTTTCTAATTATAAAGTAATTTAAATGATACAGTAGCATCGTTATGTCTTTTAAACACACTTCTCAACTTTATCTTGGGCCCTAAATCACATGCCATCAATCACAACCGTCAACCAGTGAATGACTCTGTACTTTGACTTACACTGCCTTTAATAATATTTCAAGAAAATATGATCTGTGCAGTTTGTTCAAACTTATTTTAACGTTACTTCCCTTGATTTTTTTAGGGTCCACCTGGCTTGCCTGGCCTGAAAGGAGATCCAGGTTCCAAAGGAGAGAAGGTATACTTTATTCACTGTTTGTGCCTTTGTAATTTTGATCCAGTCTAAAAGTCTGTATAAAATTAGCAGAAAGAAACGCTAGGGTTTTTATATCAGAAAGCAAGACTGTGTCTACTAGTCAGCTTCCCATAGCCGTAATAGTAATCGTGACATTCTAAGCCACATCCGATATCCTGGAGATACACAGGAAGAAAAAAGATTGCTGCCTGTGTGGTAATGTATTGACCATGTGATTCTTCCTTGCAATGAAAATCCCAAAGACACTGATGTAAAGAGCACTGTTAGTTTTACAAAACCAAAGTAAGTAGAAATGAAAAGTATGCAAGATTTTTACTTTAAAACAACAAAATGTAAATATTTAACAGCTATAATACTTTATTTTGAAATAATGGATTAAGACATCCAGGACAGCATTTTCTAATGGAGTCCCAACAATTTATTGATTGCTTGTGTATCAGAGAAAAACTGTATAGAGAAAGGGATATGAATACAATTATATCTTGTGAATTTCAGGGGGGGTTATGTGCTTGGATCAGCTGTTTATACAGCTATATTACATGTGGGAAAAAATGTGCAACTCTATAATATGCTTAATAGCATCTAAATGTGAAAGTTAGTATGAAATTTGTACCCATGGGTATTGTTATTTCTGTATCAGTTTCAGTAAGGACTATGTTGCACTTAGACTCTTTAACTGAATAAGCAGTCACAGCTTGCAAATAATCTCCAAGTCCAAAGGCCAACTGACAACAATGGATACGCTTTCAGAATAATTTGTTTTCAGGTTGATTGTTGACTAGCAAGAGTGATGACATATGAAAGCTCTAATTTGTGTGTTTGCAAAGCACACTTCCTTTATATATATATTGAGTTTTAACTATATTTTCTTCTATCTTGTTTAGGGACATCCCGGTTTGATTGGTCTGATTGGACCTCCAGGAGAACAGGGTGAAAAGGGTGATAGGGGTCTTCCTGGCCCACAGGGATCTCCTGGAGCCAAGGGTGATGCAGTGAGTAAAACATACTTGTGTTTTCATTCAAGTTCCGTGCAAGCAAAGAGTACATATTCCAGCCTTTCTTTCAAGAAACATGAAGTTGTATAAACATTTAATACCAAGATCCTTCTCCTAGAGGTTAAATCTTCCTAGGCATTGTACAAACACTGTGAAATTAAACAGCTTAAAAAGAGATCATAGCGTGTTTCAGAAGATGAAGGAAACACATACACCTAGGTTAGGGATGAGATAAAACTAGCAGCACCAGTCTCGTCATGTTTATTAACTACCCAAAGTAGCTTCCTTTCTCCTAATAATTAAGCCATGTTTTAAGGCACTAGGTAAAAATTGAGGTTTCCAAGCCGATCTGAAGGGGAACACAGTTGTGACTATAAGTACTGCAGCGTAAGAACAACTACAAGCAACTCAAACTGTCAATATTTTAAACTTACAAACTATTTTGGGCCCTAACAAATGGCGTAAATCAGAACTTGTCAAGGGCGGATGCTTAGTAGGACTACCTTTTTCATAGATAAGCATTTTTTTAATCCAGTCCAGTATGTAGAATACTTTAATTCTGTACTTATTCTCTTATTCTTTCTTAGGGAATTTCCGGTCCTGCCGGTCCACTCGGACCCCCTGGTCCTCCTGGTTTACCTGTAAGTAATTTCATCCAGTCCTCCTGTTAAAAACACTCCAGTATTGTGTGGAATATACTCTAACTATAGTTATACGTCCTTGCCCATAGGGTCCCCAAGGTCCAAAAGGTTCCAAAGGATCCAGTGTGAGTAATTCTCCTCCGTATTTTTTGCTCTTTTACTTAATTTTTGTGCGTGTTATTTTTTAACATTGTGTAGCATGGTCAACACTGCATTTTTTTCATTGCTTTATAGGGTCCTGCTGGTCAAAAGGGTGACAGTGGGTTACCTGGTCCACCTGGTCCCCCAGTAAGTAAGAACTCTTATCTGACGTGCATGCACATTACACTGACATGACCACCCTGTTTTGACAAAGGTAGAAAACACCATTTGTGAACTTGATAAGGAAAATATTAATGACTGTTTGAAAATTCATTTTTCAGGAAACACAGATTCACCAGACACAGAAATACATTGTTGCACTCAAAAAGCCATTAAAAACTTAAAAAAAACCCAAATCAAAACAAAAAACCCACATAAAAACTCACACACAAAAGCAAAAAAAAAACCAACACAATAATTATTTAATGTGTTGTATTGAAGCACAGGAAATTGAATTATTTTGGTTTCCCCCTGTTAATACTCCTCTGTTTCTACTATTTCTTTTTTCATATCACAACAATCTAAAATGAAAACAGTCCAAATCTGAATGTAGTGTTTCAATTTCTTGAAATGAAATACTGCTTTATAGACCCCAAGTGGCATTTTTAAAGTTTTATCGGAGGAAACATCCATAGTTTTCATTTGTCATAGGCTATGCCTTTGCTTGAGGGAATTGCCGGGGATAAAGAGACAATTGCAAGTCAGTTCCACACACTTAAGTGAGGGCAGCACACTCTTCCCCAAACAGCAATGTAAAGGGAAGAGTTTAGAGCTCAGCAGCGATTTGGCCTTCTACAATAATCTTTTTCTGCAAGTAAATCAAAGCACATAGGCATAAATCTGAAGGAAATAAGTGAAAAAAAGAAATAAAGAATTTGAAGAAAATCTATTCAAAGCATCTCCAAGCCACGTTCTGTGGTCTTCCTCTGTGTATTTATGCAGCTGAAAAAGAAACAGAAAAGGTAACTAGATATGTTGTTTTCCATTCAGGGTCCTCCGGGTGAAGTAATTCAACCACTGCCAATCCAGTCACCCAAAAAGACAAGAAGATCTCCTGATTACATGTTATCTGATGCTGGTGATAATATTCTGGATTATTCCGATGGCATGGAAGAGATCTTTGGTTCATTGAATTCACTGAAGCAAGACATTGAGCACATGAAGTATCCAATGGGCACTCAGAATAATCCAGCCCGAACTTGCAAAGACTTGCAACTCTGCCACCCAGACTTCCCAGATGGTATGTTAATATTGCATGACAAAGGCAAACAAGGCTGAAGTTATGATCTGCTAAAATACTTTAGCAGAATAATTAATTATTGGTAGATAGTTAATATAGTTGCTTAATAAATACAGTCTCGTTAAATCTATTTTTGCAAGTATAAAAGTTTACAAAGTGGAAGTAAGAGGTGTTGTCTTGGTAAAAGCCAAAATTCCTTAAATACATAACCTGATCTGTTTTTTAATTCTTTTTTAAGTGCTAAATAAAAAACAGTTATTGTTTTCAAAGGTGGGCCTTGCATTTCCAGAACTATCCAAACAGGAGAGGGATGAAAGATTGCTGCTATTTAGATCAATGGAAAGTAAAATCACAAATGTCAGCATGCTGGGATAGCTAATAGCTTCTTTTAAAAGAAACGAGAATTATTTTAGTAGCTGTACACTTTAGCTTAGCATAATAATAAAAAATAGCATTGGATTATATGCAATTTATTATTGATCATGACTCAAAAAAATTACTGTTCTTTTACCCTTAGAAACAATAATTTGTTCTACTGCATGACCGTTTGTTCTATGTCATTCAGCAAACAGACATGCAAGTTTCTCTGATGCTGTTTAATGCTGCTAAGTACTAGCTTAATAAAATGCAGAGTAGTATGAACAAGACACTGCGTTCTGAAGAACTATTTTGATTTAATTATTCTTTGTGGTTTTCTTCTCTTTTTATAATTGAGTTTACCCCTCTGGAAAGGTTTAAATGAAAGTCAACCTTCACAGAGTTTTCATCCTCTCATATTTTTTTTCATTTGCAATGGATATTTTTCCCAGTTCAAAGCAATATTTTTCTGGTTTTAAATGGGAGGAAAAATAGATTTTGACAGTGTAATAATATTTTATTGGTTTCACTCTAGATAGATAAAAACAGATGGTTGCCTTGAGCAGCAGTTAAGCAGTGTATGTGCTATATGAAAAGTAGATATTTTACAATTCAGTACCTCCATAATAATGAATGTGTTTTATAGAACACATTCACCTTCTTAATTTACCAGTATTTGCTTATTATTTGGAGCTTTCTTCATATCAAAGTAATCTTATTTTGTTAAAATAAAAGTAAATGCGTTCATTAAAATACAGAATTCTTCAGGGACAAGACTTACAGGTACGAAAGACTGTTTTCAATAAATACAGCCTGAATCAACAGAATTTTAAAATACCATAATGCTTTGTCTATGCCCTGTATTCAGAAGACAGAACTGGTGAAAGGATTTGTCATGCCTCTTTGAAACCTCCACTGTTTCCTTGAAACTGGATTAGAACAATAGCATCAGAAAATCATTTGCTGTCCTGCTCTGAAACTAGCTGGAGATAAGGACCCACATCACAGAAGTCATCATTATGATTAGAATGGTAGACTTTAAAAAGCGCTGATTTTTAACAGACCTTGGATTGACTCCAGCTCTCTCTCATCCCCAGCCTTTATTCACTCTAGCATTGTAAGGCCTGAATTCTCAATCATGCAAGTCTGGTAGGACTTTCTGCGGAAACTACAGGAAGCCTCATGCAAGTTTTGTCTTTCCCGCTATGTCACCTAATCAAGCATTAGTTAAGGTGTTTTTATCAACTAAAGTATCCTGAAGTTTCACTAGTGTTGCAGCTTCATAAGCCCATAGAAAACATCTTTGCTTGAGGTATATCTCTCTCAAGGAAAGCTTTAGGTACTTGTGCCAGCTACAACCTCACCAAGCCCTGTGCAACCATCATTTTATGTACAGGTATGCAGATGACTCCAGATTTTGCTCTCTGACCTAAGCCATAGCTTATTTCTGCTTAAGTGAGACCTGCAATGTGTTTCACACATAATGTCCTTCCTCCTCTAGACTGAGGTCTCCGCAGTTCCTCCAAAACCTCAGCAGTATCCTGCAATAGAGTAATGGTTTGACGTAAAATCGTACCAAACCAAAAGAACACAGATAAAACCAGACTTTGATCCTGGTGTTACCATTCATAAACAACAATAGCAGAAACAAATCACAAGGGAGAAAAGAAAGGGTTGCTTTCTCATCATTCAGATAAAATAACTGCTACAAACTTTGGAGGACCATTAGGTAGCAGGAAAACCTGGATCTTCTAAATACCATTTCTACTATATAAGGCAAATATTTTCTCATTTGTTTTAGGGGAATATTGGATCGATCCCAACCAGGGCTGTTCTGGAGACTCCTTCAAAGTGTACTGTAATTTCACAGCAGGTGGGGAAACTTGCATCTACCCGGATAAGAAATCTGAAGGAGTAAGTACCAATCTGTGTTTTCAGTTGGCTGTTGACAGATCCTGCTATGCTGTTGCAATGTTGAACTAAACAGAATAATTACATTGTCAATTATTCATATATCGGTCTTTCTGATTACATTGAAATTTTCGTAAGTCTGAATGAAGTGGTAAAATGATACATAGTTAACAAACAGCATTTTCACACTTCTGCTTAGATAGGGAACCTATGCACCTGCATGCTAACCTTTCACTGCATTTCAGAATGCAACATAGCTGTGCAGCCAGTGAAAGTGCGTAATCTAGCGTTTGACACCTAAAAGCTAAACTCTTACTGTGTTTCTCTTGTGGGTTCATTTACATCTATTCATTTATACCTCTGAAAAGTAGATGTAAAACACTATGTATTAACAGTGTCCTCACTCATCATTGTAAATTACCTTTATGATAACTTATAACCTCTATATGGTGTAGAGGCAGGCTTTCCAAAAGCTTGCCTAAATGAGAGAGATCTATCAGCATCAACACCAGTGAAAACTCTAATGTGGACACTCTTCACAGGAACAACTTACACCAGCAGTTTACCTGTATCTTAACAGATGACATCAGTCTCCCTTCAATAGAACTAGCTCTCTTTATAAGCTATCACCTTGGATTCCATTTAAAGTCACTAATTTGAAGGCATTCTATACAAGAAAAACATTCCATTTTGGAGCTTTATAGAGACTGAGATCTCAGAAAGGAGAACCATTATTTACTATCTGATGTGAAATTTGTCCCAGGTAATGTAAAACCTTCACATCTGTTAACATATGTTTTAAATACTTCTATCTCTGCTGTTTTACCACACAGGTTAGAATTTCATCATGGCCAAAGGAGAATCCAGGATCTTGGTTTAGTGAATTTAAGCGAGGCAAACTTGTAAGTTGTCACTGCAACATACCAGTTATTCACAAATCAAGTACATGTTACCAGTGATCAAGAGATCCCAAAGAATTTTATAAATATTTAGATAAAGACTTTTCAGCCCCAGCCTTTTTGCCCTAAGTATTAGAGCAGCTATGCGGCCTCTTGCCACTGGACAGCAAAAGCCCGCTCTGTATTGTCCCACAATAATCCCAACGGTCACCTGCACACCTGGTGAGGATCTGGCTTCTGGCAGACTACACATCACCACTAAACCTTAGTAAAGCACCCAGAGCACAGATCCCCTGCCCCATTCTAGGCAGCTGGAAATATACTGAGTATGCACAGATGAGACCGCAGGCTGACATAACTTTATAATTAACTAAAACCAGATTCCCAGAGAGATTCTCCTGTTTTACACTATATGGTAGGAGTAATTCTCAGCCTTTCTGATTAGAAATATGTAGGTCTTCATCCTAAATATATTGCAACAACATGAAAATCTATTTACTGAGCCATAGCTTTACTGAACTATAAAGCTCCATAAAATGTTATGTGTTGGTTGATTTTTTATGAAGGACAGTTATGTGGTTCTTCTGTCAACAATAATTTTGTTTTGCATTTTAACAAAGGAAATAGATAAATATTAATGTAACTTCTTACGTTTTCCAGCTTTCCTATTTGGATGTTGAAGGCAATTCCATTAATATGGTCCAAATGACATTCCTTAAACTACTGAGTGCCTCTGCCAGACAAAATTTCACTTACAACTGTCATCAGTCCGTAGCTTGGCATGATGCATCATCTGACAGCTATGACAAAGCGCTAAGGTTCTTAGGATCGAATGATGAAGAAATGTCTTATGACAACAATCCTTACATCAAAGCTCTTCACGACGGCTGTGCAGTAAGTAGAGCTTCAGAAGAGTCTTTGCAAAACCAACTTGTCCATTAAAGTAAAAACAGAACAAATTCATTTTTTCACAGCTTTCTTCCGAGAAAAGCTTTCTAAACACTTTAATTTAATAGACTGCCTTTTAGTAGCTTTTTAACTACAGTATACTAGTCCCTTATTTAATTTTCATATATGTACCAAAAAAAAAAAATAATAACCATAAGCTAAGTAACAGAAATAGAACAAACCTGGCATAGATACAGGCTGTCAGCACCAATGTGTTGCAACTAGATTATCTGATAGTATGATCACAGTATAGGAGAAGAACAGAAGCAAAAAAGCATAACCAGGGGAGATAAACTCATCAGCAGAATATATTTATACTCAAAATCAAGGCATACGCAGACAGAATATTTAGTGAATAAAGTAAAAACTTGTATGAACTAAGCCATACGTATGTACCAAATGTAGTGAGTTAATTGACATGTGACTTTGTATTTCCTTTTCTCATTTTTTGGTAGCCAAAGCCAGGCAAAGTTTGCAGATTGTACCTTTCAGAATCCTCTCTTAGCTTGGCTAAAATCCCTGGAGCTGTCCAAACATGCATCAGCTCTCTGGCCACCTCTCCAGCAGGGTCTTTGTAGGCATAGGAACTGTTACATCTTTTCAGAAATAGAATGGTTTGTACTGAACGCTTTAAAACAAAGACATCAAAAGAGCAAGTGACAGTTGAAGCTTCGTTAATTATTTTGGGTTTTGATATTGGGAGCATTACGAAAGCAGTTCCTGAGAAGTCAGTGATAGAGAATCAGAGACCTGCAAGTGCCAGGACAGAGACCTGGCTCTGAAATAAAGATGCGGCACAGGTAGGTGCAGAGTCTCCTGCCCACAGTAATGAGACTGTAATACATAACTGCTTCATGTCAGCCCTTCTTTATGTCCTGTATATTTATTTTGCTTTTGTTATCCACTGTGGGTGAGGTAGAGCTCCACAGAGAGCTGGAAGTGATTTAGGGTGTAACTCCGTCACTCAGATCTGCCAACCTGGATGCTCATCTAAACTCCAACGCTGACATAGCTGAAAGGGGTCTCAGTAAGATATGAGACCTTCTGAACAAAGTGCAGTCCTGATAACTAACATGATGACTTGGCTGGATGATGTTTAGAGGAGGCAGAGAGCCTCTGTTAGGAAGTAAGGGTGTGCCTTCAAACCTGGTTTCTAAGTGCATTAGTTGGCAGTCCTCTCCGACTACTACTTTGTTTTACGTCCAAACAGCTGCTGTAATGTTTTGTGAGACAGTGTCTTTCTTCTTAGAAGTGGATCTTCTGTCTTTCAGAACTAAGTAGTGACTTCTTCACAAGGAAGACACGCATACAGCTATGAGAATATTGTTATTATTTATTAAATAGTATAGATGTGAACTCAAAATTCTCTAAGAAACATTAAATGTCAGATAATTTTTCATTTGTAGGCCTATTTTGAGTAAGTCAAAAAGCTATGGACCGATCTCCTCCTAAAATGAAAAACACTCCATATCACAGTAGTAAAATAAAATCCTATGAAAACATGAAATTTAGCGTTTGTAACATCTGGTGCATGAGGGGGTAATAATTTATACAATCTACACTTCAGACATAACCTGTGAAGATCTACAGCACATGCTTGCTGTTTGCCATGTAACCATGTTTGCTTTTTTTTTGCTTCTTTTTTTAACAGTCAAGAAAGGGCTATGCAAAGACGGTGATCGAAATCAATACACCCAAAATAGACCAAGTGCCTATAGTTGATGTGATGATCAATGACTTTGGTGATCAGAACCAGAAGTTTGGATTTGAGGTCGGTCCTGTCTGCTTCCTTGGTTAAGCTTAACACAAAATCAAATCAACAAAAATGTTGCACTTTGGTGCTACCAACCCACTTCATGCCACATGCAAGTTTTGAGTAAGAATGGCATAGAAAATATGTCTTGCTGTGTATGTATGTCTTACCTAGAAAGTAATTGTTGCCCTTGTAGGGCCAGAATCACATGACTTAAACTTATTTTGCAAAGATGCTGTGGCACAGACAGACAACATAGGGCTCACTTTAGGAACACCCCCCTTTGGATTCCTTTGGTGCTGTAAAAAAATGAATGACATGGTGCTTCTTCCATTACAACAAAGAGGTGTTAAGAAAGTGTTTAATAAACTGTAATTATTCTATGTACAGTACTATACTGTTATTTCTCTGTCCATTTCCAAAACTTGCATGTGTCTCTGAATTGCACCTGGCTCTTATTTTATAATTACAAAACTACATTGTCAATACTGTGTATGTATTCTGAAAAAATAAAGCTGTAATTGCCAGCGAAGCCAATTCCGTTTCTGACTAATAATAAAATCCCTTTGTATATATTGTTGTTGAAGAGCTTTGTTATTTGAAGTCACCAACAAAACTTAAGGTGGCAAAACTGGAAGACCTTGAGCAGCACACTCAAACAACTCTTTTCTGCTGATATCACTCTGTGATGATGAATTTCAATAATGAAAGCACCTTCAAAGGTGCTGTGTTCCATGGTGCTATACCTCAGACTTTATTTTCTTTTCTAATTCCAGAATTTCATAAGATACATGTATATACCTAAAATAAGCAAGTTTATATTTTTGGGTGGGGAAAATATGTAAGAAAAAAACAACTTCTGTGTAAGAAGATCTATTAAAAATCTGTGTGAAATAAGTTAGTCATATAGCTTTCCTTTTTTTAAAAATCTCATCTGAATTTGTTTCCATTGTGCTTATTTGGTCTGCATAAATATTAAAACTAGATTCTAAACAGTTATTTATGGATTTTTGCAGTGTTTACTTAGCTTTTAATGTAAGCAATGATGGATGTTTGCTTCCTGAACTGGATATAAAAAGTTCCACAAAATGGTCCAATACAATATTTGCCCATCCCATTAATATGAATTATTTTTTCCTGTTATTTCACCTGAAGGCCAGGGATGCAATATGTCTAGGTCATGTGATTCTACATAGTTGCTAAGCAACATACGAGGGGACTGCTTCCTACAGAGCTGTCTTTGACACAAACTATTAGAATTCGCTATTCAAGTCTCAAAAAAATAAGTTTGTTTGGCCTTCCCTCTGAACATTTTATTCAGGTAGTTGAAAGTAGAAATTACATTTTAGCTTTACAACACAAATTCTTTTGTAATTATTTTTCATAATATATGTAAGACTTGAAAAGAAATGTTTGTTTCTATTTCTTATAAATTGTTAAATTAAATAGTACTAGTTTCTGCTGGCTCATTTCCAACTGGTATTTTCTTATGCACGTTTATACATGTAAAAGTGAGATTTCAGAAGTCAACTTCTTGCTGTTCATATTTTCTTTTATTTTTGAACCAAAGTTTGTAACTGTCACCTCAAAGAGGAAAATACAAATTTTATTAATAAAATCAAGTCTTGTCTACCTGGATGGGTCATTCTCTTTTTTCAATGTCCAAAACTCACCCATTGTTATTACTGTAACTTCACTCTGCTTTCAGACCATCCAGCCTCAAAATAAGAGTAAACTTACTACATGTCCTAGCAAGCACGGGGCAACAGCGCTGGGAAGAGAAACATTAATAGAAAAGATGCTGATCCGGCCATCAGCAGTATGCAGCAAGGTTGATAAGTTCACATTTAGTTTGTATGGATTTGTAGCTGCAGCAGTCCACGTAACACTATTAAACATAAGATGGGAATCTGATACTCTTTCCCCAGCTACTCTCATACAACCTACAAAGTCTAAGTGCTTCATAATCTCGTGGTTATCCTCGTAGGACCCCATAAAGTAGGCAAATGACCCTATTTATTGATGGGAAATGGAAGACAAGAATTAGACCAAGACCTAGAAACTACTGGAAACACAAAGTTTCCAGTACCTTATTTTAGATAGTGGAACCAGAACTGGTGATGGGTCCAAGCTAGAGACATGACATATGTCACCTGCAGCCTCCTCCAAAACAGTTCATATTTTTTTTATCTGCTAACTGTTCTTTATGAACTCTGGTTATGTCCACAATAGCTGTGAAAGCAGCTCCAATAAGCCTGGCAAAGGAGCAGCTACTTTCTGCTGCTCAGATGGGCGAGGTTAAGTTAGGTGCTGAGCTGTTCAACCCTGTCTAAAAAAAATCAATACTTCTGGGTCAGGTGCTTTAGGGTGAGGCAGGTAAAAAAATAAAGATGGTTGTGATTTGGCAGACTCAGCATTAGGCTGCAGGAGAACAAGGTTTCTAAGAGTGCAATGGTGTATGCAAGAAGTCAAACAAACACAGATCTTTTCCAGCGTTAGTCAGAGTCTCTTGCCAAGGTTCACACTGACAACATCCCAAAGGAGGAAATGAGCTTAAGTCTTCTACACCTCTCAGGTAAGGACCCATCAGGCCTATTCTTTAGCCCTTCTTAAGGCCTTAGGTAGGTACCTCACTATTTATCCTTGTCATGAAAGCAACTCACCACCACTCCTTCTAGCTCCTCTTTGTCGGGGGAAGGGGAAAAATTGCCATTAGATATTCTTGCCTTCAAGCAAAAATTATCCTCATTATATATTCTTGCCCTCAAGCAAAAATTATGCTATTTATTGTTCTCTGTACAGAAGTCTCGTATTAGCAGTGCTTTAAAAATAAAAACCACTCTTCAGAACAGAAAGAAATTTCACATGAAAACTCACACATTAGTCTTTCTGTGAAACCAACTTCAGATTCTGTAGTCAAATCCTACTAGCCATAAAAACATAAAACCTCAGATTCATCATATGCTGTTACAAAAAAAATTACCCACTCCAAAACTATGCAAGCTAAATTCCTTACTCAACCAAGCTCAGAAGAAAACAAGGACCAATGTTTTTCACACCACAAAGTAAAAACCTGTGTATTCACAAAAAGATTCAAATTGCTATATGACATCTGGATTTTACCTCTAGAAACTGAAAAACAGAACTTGGATGTTCTGTGATCTTGAGGTTTCACCCTACCTCAGAGCAGACTGGGCAGTTTTTCTTGAAAGTTTCCTTCGAGCCTCTCTCTAGAGAAAAGCCAAACTGGAGATGGTATATGGTTTCGTCACTTCAAATACAGGTGTTGCTGTCATATTGCATGGAAATGGAACTAAGCAGGGACACAGCAAACACCAGCCAACAAATATTACAGACTGAGGCAATGTTCTGTCCAGAATAACACGGACATACGAGTGAGATTTAAATCACAAGCTACAACTATAAAGGTATAAACTGTCCTCTGTGTGTAGGTGTAGAATTTCTTCTCCTCTCATTCTGTTCTTTCCTCTTTGTAATCCAGGATAGGGTATTATCAAATCACCATGATTGGCACATCTCTTGGAAAACTTCATAAAATGTAATGAAGATATTTTTTTCAGTCTAAGCGGGCAGTCTTGATGGCTAATATCAGCAGTCACCTGGTGACACAAAAAGCTACCATCTGTTTCAAAAAAAAAGCACAATTATTTGCTTAATTTTTTTCCCCTTGGGAACAGCTTTGTTAATTTTAAAATGAAGCTTCACATGCTAATGACTGGTAGGAGATGCATTACTAGCAATTGATTTTCTACTACAAGCACACTCATTTTTCTATGAATGAACATCATCTATTGTACATGCACCAAAAATAACTTGAAAATGACAAAGACAGGATATTAAGTGTCATGTCTATTATATTTACCTGAAAAGGTGTCTTATTTATGTTCCTTTTCTAGGCACATTAATTATCAAAGGGGTCATTGTTAATTTAGTAAAAAGCAATGCCAAAATTATTGCAAAGGAGCAGACTGCTCTAAAGCTATTTATTCATTTTGTTTTCAACAAGGACATCGAAGATAATTATTACAGCGAAGAAGGCTGCAAGTGTACAGATACTCAAAAATGCTGCTTGAGCCAAAACTGGGCTTGTTTTATTCTCAGCTATGTGATTGAAGGCTTTTTTTTAATGAGAGCAGATGGAGTCAAAGCATACAATGCTACCATGGACATGTTTTGTCCGGGTTCTCGCAGGAGCTTTGCCAGACCTTGACTTTGTTTCCAGTTTCTCAAGGGTGGAGAAGTGATCCCCGTCAAAACACATCTAACTTCAGAAAGGCAGACAGGTGTTGTTAAGAATTTAGCAGTGGGAACTGGGATCTGAGCACCTTCTCCGCTCCCTAGTATGAGCTAAGAAATTATCTTTTTTAACATCAAAAGGACATTGTAGCTAAATCTTGCTGAAGCATAAAAGAACTCCAGCTTGCACAGCGATTAAAATGAGGAAGAAAATTCAGTCTATCCAATATGCTGCCATTATATTATACACTACTAAAACATAATTTATATAAATAGGAGATGACCAAGGGCCCAGTCAGTGAGTTATGATAAAATCCACAAATAAGTCATCAATGCATCTGTTTTCTCTTCCCTTACTTGACGGTGCCAGTTGTTCTGTTCAAGTCCAGAGTTTACTCCCCAGGAAAAACTTTGAGTCTGTTATCTGATTTCCTTTCATCATTATTTGGTAATTTGCATTTTGGTGGATGATGCTATCTACTTGATTGCCTTTCAATGTCTGGTATACATTTCATGAGCTCTTGCAATCTAACAGTAGCAGTAGTTTTCAATTTCCTGATTGTCAGCCATTCTACACCCAAGTGACTAGCGTTACTGCTTTTTCTCATACTCAGTTGGTATTTTCAGAGCAACATAAGGCTCAGCAAGGATAATCACTCAACCTCCTTCATGATTTTAAAACAAAAAACATCTGCCACAAACAGTGTCAATAAGCCCTCAACTAATAACTAGAAAATAGGAAATTAATCACTTTCCAAATGATACAGTAAGCAGAATAGCTGATGGAACATTTATCATAATTTCTTCTTCTGTGCACATTAAAGAAGATTGAATGTAAGTACCTGCCAGAGTTCTTTAACAGCACACAAAACCACCTTCTAATTTTGTGCTCTGGCCTTCAGTTTATGCGTTAAATGGTGGTCAGTACAATTATTTGCAAGAAGAAAACCAAACTAATTCTTCCCTAGCCCCAGAAGTTCTCTAAACTGGACCTTCTGCTCTGTTTTCACCACAGTGAGGATGTAATGGGTAAATAAAAGAAACTTTGCTAGTGCACAGGGCTGGGACAACAAGGCTGCCCAGAGCCCCAGGGTCAGCCTAATGACCAGGAATGAACACAGGAAGCTCCCACTCAGTTCCCATCTCACCCTGACATATCTCACAGCCAGAGATCTTGAAAATGGCCACAGTACACCACGGTGCTGCAGGAACACTAGGCCATAGAGTTGTATGGCCTGCGGATGCCCAGCCTGCAAGCTCTGTAGTTCCCTAGCACAAGTAAAAAGTAAACCTAGCTAAAGCAGAGCCGTAACACAGCCAGAGCAGATCCATAAACCTGTGTTTTTAAATGGAAAATATTAACCAAATGTTGAAATTGTGAACTGAACTCAGGATCTGACTAACAAGTAACAATAACAACATTCCAATGCAATTAGTGTTTCTGGAATGGAGATACTAATTTGTTATTTGTTAGTTTACTCAGAAACTTACACAGAAAGTCCAGTGAAGTCAGCTAGGGTATTATCACTGACCTGAACGACTTCTAGAGCAGCCACTGTTCATTGCAGCACATAAAGTATGTCAAGCAAATGAGAAGTGGAGAGATCTAGAATGAAGTTCTTTTTATTGATGTAAAAGCTTCTTTCTGTCAAATATTAACAAAAAAATACCTAAGGTTTTATATTCTATTCTCTCAAGCCTATGCTTTTTTTTTATTAGAGTATCATCTCAATGGCAGCTCAGGTGAGAAAGTAGCTCCGCTTTGCGGTCCTCTTACCCAGATTGGCTCACAAGATAACACAGCACGATGTGAAGGCTCTGCCTCTAGAGAATGCATAAATACATAATCTTCATAACATTCACTATTCAGTAACTTTCTGATTTGGATGTATAGGGATCACTTATCCCTTTGTTATCCCTCAGAAGGATTTTAGAAATATCCACTTTGCTCTAGGCCTGCAGACTTGCTCAATGCACAGATATTAAGATCAAAGTTGTTTACTTTCAGAGAGCACCAAAAATTGAATTTTAGTTCATAAAAAATCTCCACAGCACTCCCATCTCTGAACAGAACAAAGTATGTTTCTCCTCCCCGCCTCTCCCCTTTCTCTAATTGTGATGTTTCCATTTGAAATTATTAGGTGTTTTTCTCCAAAATGACTGAAAATATTTGTCTGGTAGAAGAAAGTCTACTGGTATTCACACTGTGATTGTTTCCCTGTGTGCTGGGGGACAAGAGATGAGTACAGTACTGACAGCTGAATAAAGGCATCTCTATAAAAGAAAGACACAATAAAACCAAGCAGAAATAGTTCTTAGCGTACAACAGAAAGGAAAAAAAATGTAGGGTAAAAAGAGAAATAAGGAAGCAGTGGGGAAATACATGGGAAAAGGCCGATGGGAGCAGAACTTGGCTCCCTCCTCTCCTCAACCCAGGGCAGCAAGGTGAGAAGTCCTTGTGGCCCAGTCTGGGAGCATCCCATGTGATTGCTGGTATTCAGCAATTGGCGGTCAAGGTTTGTTTCTCACAGTCACTGTCTCACTAGTGGCAGGGACACCTCCCACTAGACCAGGTCGCTCAAAGCGCCATCCAACCTGGCCTTGAACACTTCCAGGGATGGGGCATCCACAACTTCCCTGGGCAACCTGTTCCAGTGTCTCACGACCCTGACAGTAAAGGAATTTCTTCCTACTATCTAATCTACATCTACCCTCTTCCAGTTTGAAGCCATTACCCCTCATCCTATCACTATGTGCCCTTGCAAAAAGTCCCTGTCCAGCCTTCTTGTAGGCCCCCTTCAGATACTGGAAAGCTGCTATAAGGTCTCCCTGGAGTCTTCTCTTCTCCAGACTGAACAACCCCAACTCTCTCAGCCTGTCTTCATAGGAGACATGCTCCAGCCCTCTGATCATCTTCATGGTCCTCCTCTGGACCCACTCCAACAGGTCCATGTCCTTCTGCTGAGGACTCCAAAGCTGGACACAGTACTCCAGGTGGGGGCGCACGAGAGTGGAGTAAAAGGGGAGAATCGCCTCCCTCAACCTGCTGGCCACACTTCTTTTGATGCAGCCCCAGATACAGCTGGCCTTCTGAGCTGCAAGTGTGCATTGCCAGCTCATGTTGAGCTTCTCATCCACCAATACTCCCAAGTTGTTCTCCTCAGGACTGCTCTCAATCCATTCTGTGCCCAGCCTGTATCTGTGCCTGGGATTGCCCCGACCCACATGCAGGACCTTGCACTTGGCCTGGCTGAACTTCATGAGGTTCACACAGGCCCACCTCTCAAGTTGGTCCAGGTCCCTCTGGATGGCATCCCTTCCCTCCAGTGTTTTGACTGTGCCACATAGCTTGGTGTCATCAGCAAACTTGCTGAGGGTGCACTCAATCCCACTGTCCTTGTCACCGACAAAGATGTTAAACAGCACCGATCCCAATACCGACCCCTGAGGAACACCACTCATCACTGGTTTCTACTTGGACATTGACTCTTTGAGTGCAACCAGCCAGCCAGTTCCTTATCAACCAACTGCCCCATCCATCAAATCCATGCCTCTCCAATTTAGAGACCAGGATGTCATGCGGAACAGTGTCAGACGCTTTGTATCAGTGCAGGTAGACAACGTCAGTTGCTCTCCCCTTATCCACCAACGCTGTAACCCCATCACAGAAGGCCACCAAATTTGTCAGGCATGACTTGCCCTTGGTGAGGCCATGTTGCCTGTTACCAATCACCTCCTCATTTTCCACTTGCTTTAGCACTGTTTCCAGGAGCATCTGCTCCATAATCTTGGGAGGGGGGGGGGGGCAAATAGGTGAGACTGACCAGCCTGTAGTTCCCCAGGTCTTCCTTTTTTCCTTTTTTGCAAATAGGGGGTTACGTTTCCCCTTTTCCAGCCAATGGGAACTTCAGCAGACTGCCACAACTTTTGAAATATAATGGAAAGCAGCTTGGCAACTTCATCCGCCAGTCCCCTCAGGACACATGGATGGATTTCATCAGGAGTCGGTCTATTTCATTTTCAAAACATATTAACCTCAAAACAAAACCATAGTATCTTGAGGAACCATTTGAACTAGTGTTGCATCTTTCCATGACAATTTTCCTGGGGAAAGCTATAAAAAAGCTAAAAAAGGACAGTACGCATGCACTGATGATACCTGAAAAACTTTCTGATTAAATGATTCTTGACTATTTCAAGGCATTATGCAGTTTTGCATGTGTGCATTCATTTCTCATGTTTTGCATAATCTTTCTGATGACTGTGTGCACAAGCGTACCATGTAGAAACAGCAGCTAGCCAGTGTGATTACTCATTAAATTTAATGAGTAGGTTAGAATTATCTGCTATAAAACTAAGATGAAAGCGAAATCACAAATTTGAAAGCCAACTAAGGGCTAAAACGTATGCAAGCACAGTTAGTTAATACCCTCTTAATATGCACAACGATAAATGCTTCATATAGATATACAGCAAATTTGGATGCACGTTACCCAAGTGGAACTCAGCTGTGATGGTGTATGAAATGACACATTTAACTCTAATGAGACGCATAACTCAGAAGAAGCAAAAACACTGAAGTATTTTAGGGCTCTCTTGCTCTTGCAACACTGCAGTATTTTCATTCTGTAAGTAGTGATAACCAGATAGCAGTCAGCCCTTTTCCGTTTAAACACAATGAAGGAATATTGAGCTTGATGCATGCTGTCAAATCTCTGAAAATAAAGGCGGGCCAACCCCCCCACACGGAGGACAGGGCTGTGACAAGGCAAAAAGCAGAAAAGGGTAAAGCCCAGGGCCTGCAAACACTACGCACGTGACAAAAGAGAATTACAAAGGAAGAGAAAGATGACAGCTGAGGAAATATCTACGCTAAACCCCTCTTTTAACGGGTGGTAATAAGGACCACTTACTTGGCTGGTTTTTCTGAGCAAAACTTCCACCTCTACCAAGGGGGGAGTGTGGGTTGAAACTGGTAGAGAGGGTTCGTTGTGGGCCAAGCAGACTGTTGCCTGTGCTCGGCTCCGGCGGGACAGAAGCGCCGAGGCCGCCTGGGCCGCCTCGCAGCCGCCGGCAGGGGGCTGTGCCCCGCGACGGGGCGGCCCCGGGTACTCCCACCCCCCTCCTCCCGCGCCCCAAGCCGGAGCTCGGCACCGCTGATGGCGTGCAGAGCCGTCCGGGGAGCCCACAGCGGAGAGAACAGCACGCCCGAAATGACCGGGGTGAAACGCCTGCAGAATTCTCTGTGCGTGGAGAAAACCCCGAACCCAACCACCGGCTGTTTCCACCCGGCAGGGAGACGCCCGCAGGCGGCCGAGGCAAGCGAGGTTTCAGAGCGGCCCCTTCGCACCCAAGCGCCCCTCAGCGACGGCCGGGCTGGGCCGGGCCGCCGGGGGGGGGCGTTAACCGCGACCGTTAGGACCGTTCGGACCATTAGCCGCGGCACCTGCGCGCCCGCCGGCAGCGCGCGTGAGCCCGTTGTGTTTCCCGCCGCTTCGTGGGAGGGGGCTGAGCGCGGTCCCGCTAAGAACGTACCAGTCGCAGAGCCGCAGATTTTTATATCTCTGCATGTGGAAGAGGTGGATTCAGGTTTAGTTATTACCTCTGCAGAGGCCTAAGTAAGGAAAAAAAAAAAAAAAAAACAAAATAGAACCTTGCCTTCTCGTCCTTCAGAGACATGGACCCATCGCGTGTCCTCTGACTCCCAGTCCACGGTGTGGAGAGTTCAGTGCCACTTCCCACTCGTGTTTTCTCCGCTCATGCCATGCAAACACTTCCCATGAGTTAGCACCATCTGAGGATTATTCTCTGAAGAGCTGGATGTATGCAATGTAAGGTTAGAAACCTCTTTAGAGAGTAAAGGGAAGAAAATTGGTTATTTGTGTTCTTTACCTAGGTGTTTCTGTGGTAGAAAGGGCTGCACAGTTCTGCAAAACCTGAGTAGCTGTGGGACTTCTGGCAGCAGGTATGCAAACACAGTATTTAAACAACTCTCTGAACTAACTAGGGATTTGTGTCGTTGGTTTTGTAACACCATTTAAAGAGTTTTTACACAGAAAAATCTTTCATTGAGACATGACTTGCATTAAGCAGCTTTGTGGTGGATGTGGTAGCTCCTCTTTCATGTAATCTCTTCCTCTGAAAGCTTTGATTGAAAACTAAGCCACAGTTGGGGTTTTGTGGTTGAGCCTGGGAGCTTCCTTCAGTAAACTCATTCCTGAATTAATTGCCGCTGGAGCTCATCACCCATAATAATGTTTCAGAATCTTTCCCCTATTATCTTCATCTGCCAGGTTAAATTAATCTTTTTGACATGACACCCATTAAACAGTGTAAAAGGGAAGTACAAGCTTCATTATTCAAAAGGGTAGAGGAAGCACACAGTGCAATTACTGTCCACAAGTCTGCTTTTGCACTTGCTGAAATCAAATGACATTTCATTGCAACTTCGGAGATAAACAGTTGAAAATAAGGAATCCTGTTGTCCGCAGTCCATTCACCTTCAAGGACCATGGCAAGGATTCTTCTACATTCACAGTTTCACAATGCTTCTATGTAACATGTACAACAAAGAAAGAGATCTGCACCAGTCCTACACATAGAAAGCAGCAAATTAACAGTTGTGGTCCAGTCTGGGCTCTCTTCCCCTCAGTTCTTAGATATGGATTGTCTTGGGCTGAGGGTGTCCTAGGCAAAGAAATGGAATGATAATTCTTGCTCAAAGTATTTGGCTGCCAGACAAGCAGGTGGGGATTGTAAGTTAAAACATTCCTGGGCAGGAGAGAAATTCACACCATTGTAATTCTTAACACAGTGGCAAACCACGCATTCTCCTTATTACCACTGTTCCTACCTGGATTGCAGAAAAAAAAAGTCTTACCCTTAATGAGCTAGGATCCAGTTATACAGGAAATGCAAGGACACATTTGAAATGCCTGGGGATGAAAGGAGAGAAAGGTTAAGATAGTTCTGAGCTGTATCCCACCTGAAAATAAATGCAAATTTTTCATCTGTTAGGGGTCTTCAAAACATCTTTAAAAATATACAAAAAGAAAAAAAAAACCTTGGTTTTCTGTGTATGCTTTCATGGAAACACTATTGAATTCACAAACGTTGTTTGTATAATAAATATAAAGCTTGATATGTCTTACAAGAATCCAAAAGTTTTAAAGTAAATCCAAGGAAACTGTTTCAGTAGGCTTAGGTTTCTTGCACAGAGGTACAACACATTTCATTTTTCAACTTACTAAAAGCGTTTAGTTGATGCTTGGAAAAAATATCCCTTCAGTCAATAACTCATCAAAAACATATGCCAGTATAAAACATATAAAAGATACTTTTATAGAAGTGACTCACATTAATATAAGCTCATTAACATTCACTCTTTACTGTGGTGATACCAACTACTTATAAAGACTTCGGGTCCAATTTCCCATCATTTCCATGTTTTGTGACGGTATCAAACCAAGACTGCAGAGATCTACTGAAGGCTGATACCAGGGTAAGTGAAAGGGGAATCAGAGCCATTCTGCTTATTCTGACTGCTATTACGGTAATGCGATCAGTACCTTCACAGATGATAAGAAAAATCATTTTGCTGATTGGCTTTTTTTCAAATCTAAGGCTGTGGGCAATCAAAAGAAAATATGAACATCTGGCTGAGCTTTTGATTGCCATGCTCACTGATATAGTGCACCCAAACAAGCAACAATTAGTCAGTACAGCTTGTGTCAAAAGACCCATCAAGTTAATTCAAATTAAGTCAGGATAAATTGAATCCAATTGGCATTCATGCGTATTTGTATGCATAGTTTAAATAAGCTTCTTCTGCACTACATTATCCTTTATTTACAAGCAAAACACATGCAAGGTTTTTTGTTTTAAGTAAATATTTTTGAAAACTTTTTGACTTCTTAAAACCAAACTTGTTGGGAAAAAAAATCTGTGTTCTTCAGAAGGACGTTTCCAGACTCACAAAGATAAAAATTTGTTGGCTTTCTCAAGTTCATAATTCTCACTAATAAATTTCACAAATTTGGAGAAGCTGTTCATAAGCATTTTTTCAGTAACATTACAATAATATCTGACTGGTATTTGGGTAAACTTAATAGCTAAGAAGGTGGTCAAGATAAATACCAGACTGTAATAAGAAAGGAAATGCCTAAAACTGAAGACTAATGCCCTCGTGCTTTCCCTTGATTCTGAGTGTAGAACCCTGGGCATATCTATTTGCTTCCCAAAAAACTAGCATTCTTTTTTGGATTCTATTTATTGCAACAGTCAGTTAGGTCACATGAGAACCTGAGATTAAAACTACTCAAAGACAAAACCGAAGTTGTTTGCTTGATTTTTTGAAAAGAGAAATTCAGAAAAAGAAAGTAAATTTGATTTTTTAAATTCTAGCACCTTGCAGAAAATAAATTTTAGTCTTTGCTTGGCAGGTATAAATACCATTGTTTCCAGGTTAACCTTTTAAAATTTTATTTGTAACTTGCATGTGGAAATCTGTTCTTGCTAACAAAATGGTGACAGACTCTCTGGCTGAAGTGCTATCAGTGCTTAACAACTAAAGTAAAATTTACTGTAATCTCACCTAAATCTCAATTAACTCAATTTCACCTGATTCTAAAATCCTGTTACAAAATCCCAGGAATTGTTCTGCAACATATTCAGATGTGTTCACCTAAAGCCAAATGCAAAACACTGTTTCTCACACTATGTGATGGGAAAGGGTCACACACCCAGCTCCAGCTTTAGCATTGCTTGTGGGGTGGGTACCCCACTCTGCCCGTGGCCCTGTGTTCCCAGTGTCGTCAGAGCCAGGGAGCTTCAGAGCTGGGAATATTTAAAATGTAGATACAACAGAGGAAGGACCGTGTCAGAGGAGAAGGTTGGGTGAATCAGTCCATGAGCATGGGACTCAACGTTCTGTGTTATCAGCCACCACAGGTGCAATGAGTGTGGCCAAGCAGCTGTTATATTCTTTTTTCTGAGAGTCCAATTTGTTTTGGAGCCAAGAAATAGGTTTTTGCTATTAATTGCCTCCTGTGAATATTAGGAATCCAACACCCCTGAGAAAAATCAGATGAATTAATTAGAAAAGTTACTATGCTGCCTTCATAAATCAGCAGATTAGCTTGTGATCCATAACTTCAAACAGTCTTTTAGCAGCTGTTTTCTTGTAGTTCTTTTCTGTAAAATACTAGCCGTTCTTACACATCCATCTTCTGATTCAGAGGTTAAGAGTTCTTCTATTAGCGTTACTTTTAGAAATATATTTGATGAAAAATCCCTTAGATAGTCTAATGATATGGTCCAGTTTGCTGTCAGGTGCACAGGCCCTTTACAAATGCTGCTGAAAAATCAATACCAATCCTTCAATGCCTTCAAAGGATGTGGAGTCAGGGCCATAATAATAGTGATTGTCTCCAGCAAATGACTGTTCAGTGATCATTCTGCAGTAGCCTGGAAGTCCAAATTCCCCTCAATAACTTTCTACATTGACACATGCTGGGACCTGTAAAATCATCCCTAGCAAACAGGCCAGTAGCTGCACTTTCTAGCTAGTCAAGTACCAACTTATTTACTCCATGCTTGCTCATTATTGGCTGAAGATTTTGGAGAAGAAAGTCTGCTAAAAAAAGTAAGTTCTAAAACAGAAGGTCAGCATTTCAGACATGTTCAGCACACAAGGGAATACTGTGCACCACAGGAGAATCAGCTGGCAGCTCCTCAATTTGCCTGTTTTATTTAGGGATTTGAAAGTAGACTAAGGAGAATAATTTTTCAAAGACTGGTCGTAGGGAAAAAAATAATTCCAAATCATAAACAGCAAAGCAGCATTTGTAGTTATGGTCTCTGATATTCATTCTCTGGGTAAAGCATCCTTGCTTGCTTGGAATCAGTAGCAGGAACAGAGGAATATTTGGCAAAGCTTGAAGTAATGTGGCAATTACTTTATCGATAAGACTGACTGTAATATGTTACGTGGACCATTTTTTTAATGCATTTGCAGCAGCATGTGATGAATAAATACAATAAAAATATCAAAATGTACTTGATATTTCTTTTTTTCAAAGCTCACTTTTATTCTTATGTGACACAAACCAGTACTGATTGTGCAAATGAGATTTTCAACTCTCAAATCTACATCAGTGAGAAAAATAACCTGAATGTAAGTGACGGTCTTCCATTTATTGACATATATAAAATCCCTTCATTAAATTGTATGTCCCTGTCTAGCTACTATTGATTTTCTTTTGCATTGGTTTAGCAGTAAGGTGTTAGCCATGAAATATTGCAGTTTATTATTTCTGATTAAAAGCAACAAAAAGTTCATATGAAAATTTTGTAATTGGTGGCTGAAACTAGATCTACTAGACTTATGTAAATAAGGGTCAATAAAAATTAGAACACAAATCTACAGAAATGGTGAACATATTTTTCAAAAATTGTTGCTACAATAAGTTAGTTTACTATATGAGTTATCACCTATCAGAGAATCAAACCTTAAAGGTTTCCAGAGGTTCTGATTTTCTGATTAGCATTGTGACTGATTTTACAGCCCCAAAATGTACATTTCTAAGGAAAGTTCATCTATTCATCTAGCGAGCTTACTTTTCTCATTTTTATGGAGAGCTTGGAAAGGAGAGTAGGCTATACCTCAAAATACACGTGGGGAAAAAATCTGAAGAAATTAGGTATAGAGAAGGTCAGAAATAAAGACAGATTTAGTGCCAGATCTCAGGTCTGAAGAGCCTGCTGGGACTCCACTTTGGGGCATAGCAGTGCTGGTTTTATAGAGATTTCTGTCGCCTTTAGCAGGTCCATTTTGGCATGCAGGGTCCTTTCTCCACACATTTAGTCTGTTCTCCTGCCTGGTAGTGAAAGGGACACATGAGGGTGTGAGCAAAGGGTGTTAATGGGGATATAGTTGAGAGAGAAGATGGACGTTCTCTACCTTCTTAACAGCAATTTGCAGGGTAGGAATTTATGTCATTGTATTGCAGGCCTGTGCTGAGAAAATGGATGGAGAACTGCCTGCTTGCCTGCGTCTCTGCATTTAACCAGAGATTTTTCTTCTCATCCTAGGGCTGGGGCTGACACACTGCCAGCATGAGTGCCGATGCAGCATGTGCTACAGCAGTGAAAGCCTTGTGGGGATGGGGACATGAGCCTCGGTGAAGTTTGTTGTCCATGCAGCACAGTGACAATCACTGTAAGTCCTTGGTGGCCTAGAGCTTGCCATGCTTATTTGCTATTCACGGTCTGACCAGTGTTCACTCATTAGTACAGGCTGTATCTGTGGTCATTGTTCTCTCAACGTGTCAGATCCAGCTGCTTTCTACTAGGATTAGACTGCGTATATATTTTTCTCTCTCTGCAATGGAAGCTAACATGATATTTTCATTTATCAAGTGAGTCTTTTTTTAAAGCTGTTTGGGCCGTATTTGTCCTTTGTAGATGCAGAATGTTGCTGTCTAATCTTTGACAGTAAGAACAGAGAACAGAGCAATTAAAAGGCATTCTCAGGGCTAGAATTTTGAATCTCTGTACATGCATGCACAGGATTTCTCTGTAATGCTGGTTGCATATTGGCATTATTATAGCTTGCAGCCAGTTCCCCATTTTCAAAAACAATTCTGTCTATTAGCTATTATCTTTCTTCTGAGGTTTGAATGTCCACTAATGTCAGAGGGTATTTCTTTCAGTCTCAGTGGATGCTATCCAACCACAGCAAGTATAGCTTAAATTTCGTATTATCTTATGAAATATCCAGAGAATTAATTTTCCTGAAATCATTTGAAACTAATTGAAATCACTTCAGCATTTCCTCATAGGAAGTGTTGCTCATCTTGTTACAGTTCTCATTGTTGATTCTCTTTAATTTGTCCACGTCTTTTTTAAAAATAATGTGGTACGAGAATTAGCTGGCTGAGACTTCCTAGACTTTATATATGTCAGTCTTTTTCTTGCAACAGCCTCACATTTTAACCCCCATATTCATTTTTTTACTCAGTGTAAGCTCCAATCCTTTTCTACCTTGCTGATGCATGAATGGTGAGACCATCTGTATTGCATATTTAATTTATTTTTTCACAAGTAGGACTTCTGCACTCATTGCTGAGTTCTGTCTTACAGCCTTGAGACCAAATCTACCCCTTTGTCTAGATGATTTTGAACTCCAAACGCTTTGTATCTTCCTTCTTACTTCTCCTGACTCAGTGCCATACACACAGTAAGTCTGGCTCTAAGCAGTATTTTCTCTAACAACACAGGAGATGGCCCTAGGAATTTGCCTAGAAAATCTGAGGCCCTCTAGCCTTCACCGCTGCATCTTGCCCCTTGGAGAATGAACCACTGAAGCTGTTTCAAATAGGACCTTTCAGCCACTGTGTACCCACTTACAGCGTTTTCCTGGAGCTCAAGTTTCCATGGTTTGCATATGAGAAAGTTGTAGTGGACTGTATCAAAAGCCTCAGCACAGACAACATGTAACAGCCATTGCTTTAACTATCCACTGAGGTAGCTGCACTGTTGAAGTAAAAGATGGGCTAGACTTTTCAAGAGCAAGTCCTGTAAAGGCAATGTTGTCTTTTCCTTACTGTCTTATTATCTTCTGCATGCTGATAATGTATCAAAAACCAAACAAAAAATGGTTGTTTTCACTTCTTGTCTGCTTTTCTCTTCTTAAATAAAATTAGTAACCACTCTCTCATAATTAATCTTTACGAAGAACAATATAAAAATGCATTGAACACATGAACCTACTACCTGTTACCTGCTATTCCTGTCTTTATCCATTCAGCATCAGATTTATATTTTCTGTTTTCCTCTTTCCTTTTCAATGGAGTTCGTAAAAAACCCACAACTCATTGTCCTTCAGTTCTAAATTAATCAGTTGACGTTAACCTTGTGATTTAATATTTCCAGGATCTGTTGTCACATGTGTATACTATTCCTCTCTGCCTCTTCTCAAGCATGCTTCTACTTTTTATACAATGTCTTTATTTTCAGATCGGGCAAGAGTTCCTTCTTTGCTGCCATTGCATCTGTTATTGCATTTCTCTCTTAACAATGTGCTGTATCTTTACATAAAACATAGCACACACAAGCTGCATTGGATTAAGATGGTTTTATGAGTAACGCTTAGTAATTACTTATAAGTAATTACCTTATATAAGTATTTGTACCTTTTATATATATGCACACCTTATACCTATATACACATATATATACACACCTATATATAGGGGTGTGTATATATATACACCTATATATATACACACCTTATACCTGTATATAACTTAAGTAATTAATTATAAGTAATTACCTTACTCACCAGTAACATGAATTCTAGCAGTGTTTATACACTTCACTGGGCTTCACTGGCATAGCAATCCTAGAAGATAACATTTGTGACTGGATGAAAAAGGAGTTCATGTTGCATCTTCAATGCCATTTGTTTTAAATGATTGACATTCTCAGGATCTGAACAGTGTTCCATGTTCACTGCCAAACTGACTGAAAATTCGAGTCATGGTTACAACGGTATTATACAATACAAGAAAGCATTTAAAATTAACAACAAGTACAGTCAATGTACCACAGAAAGTGGTCCAAGTGTATTTCCTGTAGACTTGTTGCCTTGAGTTATTTGCCCATCCTCAAAGATACACAAAGGTTTTCAGTATCTCTTTGTGAAGAGATCAGGCTTTTCTTAAAGTCTGCTCCTTGGTTGAATCAATGCTTTCCCAACACATACAATTCACTGTCAAAAATGAAAGTCATTACAAAGTCCTGCCTCTCCATGAAATTCTTGGAAAATGGTTGTCCCAACTTTCATAAGAAAGTTCTTGGGATACAGAATAGACATCCTCGCTACATTTATGATTCACCTTATCAAGACTTCTGAGTAAAAATATTTGAAAAATTTGTCCATATGAATACATAGATCTACTCCTAGTGATGCCACTTGCTAGAAGACACAATGAAGTAATGATATAATAAGAAAAATATCTTTAGAAATATAAAGTCAGTGATGGTTTTGTAGGTTGGCAGTAGAAGTACAAAATAAATATCAGAGAGCTCCCAACTATTTTTTAATCCTGCCTTGGATTTAAAGTATTTTTATTTCAACCATCTCTCAAGTATTAAAGTTTATTTCCTACTAGTATTCCTTCCAAATTAACTGTCTTAGAAAGCTTAAAAAGAAACAAAAACCTTTGTGCAGACATGCTGTACCACCATGTTGAACTCTACTGCTCCATTAACCATGATAAAATCATTATCATTATTTTTTTCTTTGTGCATAATATAGTGTTTGTATGAATGCTTCTTGCAAATGGAAGTATGCTGTGCCATTTAGCAACTGACAGTTTAAGTTTTGCAATGCATAAAGATTAGACTAGAGAAAATCTTACTGTGATTTCACAGCCAGTTTCATTGAAAACTGTTCTCTGAAATGGCCATTCTCTTTGTGACAACTGTTCTAATAAGACATTCTGGTAGCTTTGGCGCTTTGTTTGTTTCAAAATACTTAAGGAACAAATGTGCCCAAATATTTTCTCTGCAATAAGCATACGTTAGTGAAATAAATTAGACTAAGTACCTACCCCAGGAGTAAAATTAGGTTTTACAGGCATAAGTGCTACCAGAGCTATTAGACTCTGGGAACCCTTTACCATGTAGATCTTCGTGATATAGTAATAATATGGTACCTTAAGGAACCTGTTGGCTTAATCAGCTAAGTCCATCTCGACTGTATGTTAGTGAAGTCATTTCATCCTCATAAGCTGATTTCAGGCCATTAAGACAGTGTGTGTAGCCATTACATTTCCCTCCGTTCATTCGTCATCATTCAAACCAGCACTCAACCACCTTGGTGCTTATTACTGTTAACAAGAATGTGGTCTACCTTAATACAGTGTCAAATGAAATCAGAGTCATGTGGATGATAGCAAGAGAAACCGCATCAGTGTGCACGATGTTATCATGTAGATGAGAAATATAAATGAGGGATGAAATGCAATTTAAGCAAACACTCAGATGGAAAACAAGTGTGCCATTGCAGACAACTTCTGAAGCAGCTGTGTAGGAATCCTCGTTCACTTGTAATTCTTGTTATAGGATTGGAAATCAGAAGAAATCAGAATTGTTAAGCAATCAATAAAGAGCAGATATTTTCACTAAAAGTGCTTCTATTGTAATAAAATCCTTATCTTTCACTAACAAGACAAGCATTATAAAACATACTGGGTTAACTGCATGAGCATCCTAAAAGCTTGTCTATTAAAGCTGTTCATTTGGCAGCGAGACTAATAGGCCTAAAAGCTTTCTAGCTCATTTTAACACCTTCTGTTTTTCTCATTAATGCTGGCACTGATATCAGTTATTATTGTAGGAGCCAATCATATTTACAAAACCTTGCTACTTTTCCTCTTTAGAGACCACATCTGAATCACATGTGAATATCTAGCAGATGTTCAAGATACTCAGTTCTTGGAAAGATGCAACAGAGCCTTTAAACGCAAGGCCATTTGAAGCACCTCTACATTCTCTAGCTATTGTGCCTAAAAAGGAAAATTTTTCTTGAAGATAACTGTCTCATATAAGTACCGGCTGCTGGCTTTATCCTCTGAATCAGCTTGTGCTGATCATTGAGGAGTTAGGATCCTAGACTAAACTAATCCCATACAGTATTACAAAATCTGTATGTTAAATTTGTCCCCAGTATTTATCATGCTCAACATTTCCAGTGCTGCTTTTGACATTACAGTCCTCTTTTACTACCAGTCCTTGGCTTCCAACCTTGGTAATAGAAGAAATGTAACTACTGAGGTCTAAGAGTATGAATGGGAGAGGATAGTTTTGCCTTTACAGCACTGAGCTAAATAAGTTTAAAAATGCACACTCAAGGAGATATGTTTGTTTGCCTGAATATTCCTTACTTCACTAAAGAATCAACACTTATCAGCATCTCAGGTTTCCTCCTCCGCTCTCATATACAATGAATTCATGGGGTCTGTGCATAGATAAAAAGGTTAGTGCTCTTTTGGAAGCAAAGTGCTTTGTCATCATGCAGCAGCAGATGGGCTTGAGGAATCGAAGGACCTGCTGAGATCAGATTGGATGCAGGTGTGTTTTAGAAACACTTGTCATTTTCATTTTCTCTGAATAAGAGAAAATTTCACTTTCTCAGGACAAGAAACATCTTCATTAAGGATGCATGCTTATATGCACTCCTTTCCTTTCTGTATGCCTTACTCTCCTTCCGGATTATCCACAGGGAAGTTAATAAGATGCTCAAAGTGAACTTCATGAGAACATGCATAACCAACAGGTAGGCTAGAAGAAATTACTCATCTCTCACTGGCATTGCAGTCACATATCTGTACGTGGAGATGATCAGAGCTGAGGGTAACAAGACTGATACTACTCAAACTCAGAATGCCTCAATACATCATCTGGGGCAAATCATGACTAGTTCCAAGAGACTAGTCCC
The DNA here is from genome assembly GCA_013398815.1 of Ibidorhyncha struthersii. NCBI lineage: Eukaryota > Metazoa > Chordata > Aves > Charadriiformes > Charadriidae > Ibidorhyncha > Ibidorhyncha struthersii. The sequence continues at coordinate 107,600 of VZSZ01004988.1, read as the reverse complement.
GGCTACAACAACCACAAATTATGATTTTGTGAGTAAGCAACATTGTCCAGTAGATGATATATCTATATACTTGTATGGTAACTAAGCTCTTTATTTTCTATGTTTCTGATGCTAACAGACCTCTTTCCTAACTATTTTTGATATGGACAGCTTTGGAACCCACTGTCTCTTTGGAGAGCTTCTCAATTCTCTTCCCTGCCTACCTCTCCACACCCCTTTTCTGGAAATATATTCCCAAGTATTCATATTTGCTGTTTTGAACCCAGGCTGGGACTACATACATCAAATCTAATCTGCTAAACTGCAAACTGCTGAACTAATCTGTTTTTTTCTATGTATGTCTATATGTACCTGCCTTTTTAGATACCCTGATCAATGAATGTTACTGATGGCTCACCCCAGTATTGGCATTGGAGCTACATCTCTTGAGTAACTTGGCCTATTTTGCTCTCTGAAGAGAGATGAGGAGCATCAACCTGACATCCCGCTACCCTTATAATATCACCAAATCAGGAACAAGTTCATGCAGGACAGCATGCTCTGATTCTGTCAGCATTTACACTTAAGGCAAAAATGGGGCTGGCTTTGATGATTAACGCTACAAGTATGGTAACATAAAAAACTTAGTTTCAATTAAAAAAAAAGACGTTTATTTTAAAACCTCAAACAGAATTATAATCAGAAACCTGAAAACCCTTTTTGTTCTTCCCAAATTAGATCACATACATACCATTATAGTCATCATTTTATGGGTACATGGAAAAAGGACATATGACTGACCTTCAAATCAGCCCTCAGCTTGACAGACTAGATCAATGCATTATCCAGGCCTGTATTTCTCATTCTGTTTCAACAGTCAAATAGAATTTGTTTGTTATGATATATAAGAACTCTCTGATAACAACAGAAAATAAGATACATGCAGCCACCTTGCAATGTACCTATTCCCAAAATTCTCTTTGTTTTTTTAAAGAACTGCAAGTTTCCAAGCTGCTTGCGTGAATCATATCTTCATTTCTCAAAGGCACACTAGAGTATTTGTAATGAAGTAAAATGAAGTAACACATTATTAGATGGGGAGCTGATCTGTTTTAATATATGACATTCAATCATGTAAATAGTTATTAGGATTTTACAGCCTTCACAAACTGAAAACAAGTGTTTACAGTGTTTCCTGGACCTTAGTTACAGATTAATGACCATTGTGTTCTCTGTGTGGGAAGGTCAGAGGAGATCTCAAATGATAAGGGGTCTCAGCTTCAGCAAAAATGTAAACCAGAGACAGAAACTTCTGGACATAGACTCTATAACTGAACTGCAAAACAAGCACCCAAGTGGTTTGCCACCAATTGGTGAAGCTGACTTTTGTTCTAATGATGTGTTAAAAAAGAGTCTTGACTAGAAGTTTCTCCTAATTTGTCTTTATGGACATAGAATGATTGAGACATTCTAAAAAAAATCTCTTAAACTACATGTTCAGATAGTCAGGATTCTAACAAATTAGATTATTTTAAACCAAGAGTACCTTTCAAAGCCATAAATGTCATTGAAATTACATTTTTGTGAAGACAGGTGAGGAGTAGGTTTCTGAAGTCATTTGTGTGCCTTAATAGGTTTGCATTCATTGTCATGAAATAAGTCAGCCAGATATACTCCTTTGTTGAAGTACATAAGTAAGTTTTGGGAAAGAACACATGCTGTGAGGAGGTATCCTTAGGCCACCAGTAATTAGTTCCCGTAAGAATACTGTGCCCATGAGATGCAGTTAGGATTAGTTAATGTACTGCACTTTGAAGATGTAAAAAGATTTCAAAGAGCTAATTGCTACTAGATTATCCACTACACTGGGATTTCTGTATTACCATTTTCAACTGTCTTGCTCTAAATATAAGTGATAAAGAGATATTCAGACCAATTTGTAAGTTATTTTTGGCAACTGTTTAGTTATTGCATCTATTACTTGAAAACACAAAATACAAGTTTTCACTATGAATGTCCCTTGCATGTAAGGAAAGAAAAGCTTGTTTTCCATTTAGAAAGAGCCTGAAAATCTGTTCTTCTTTTTCTGCTTGTTTACTCCCTAAAAAAGTTTGTGGTCTGTATAAAAGAAGAGAATTCTTAGAAGTAACTGGACCAAGTTCTAGTAATAGTACCACCTCAAGCAGGAGCCTGGAGTTGATGACTCTCGGAAGTCCCTTCCAAGCAACAGTTCTGTGATTGGTGACCTCCTACTTCAATTCTTGAAATTACCCAAGAATCATCCAAGAAAAGAGACTATAGGGTCTTAGTAAAAAAGTTAAATATTTTAGAACCCCCAAATGTAGAAATAAAACCAAATATTGACATGCTAATGCAAAAAAAAAGAACATCCACATAAGAAAACATATGCAATCCTCAAAGCTACATTATAATTTCAGTATTTCCATTGAATTGTACATATTAAATAGAGCAAAGAAGGAACCTACACCTTTTTTCCTTGCAAGTCACCTTAACAGAAATCAGATACATTTATTTTATCGCAGTAGAAGTCTGTGCACAGATTAAGTATTTAATAAAAGGTACCCACATCAACTGTCATCTGAATTTTGAAAATAATAATGTAATTGTATATAATAGGATTACTTTAAGGATAAGCATTATAACTTTAACATACTTTTCTCCATTTGAGATTTTCCTCCCCAAAATTTCACCCTCAAGTCTTTAAGCTATAAGAAGAAATTTTCTTTCTATTCCATTTTATTATTATATTATTATATTTTTCTTTCTATTCCATTTTATTATTATATTATTATATTTTATTTCTATTCCAGTGCCCTTTATATTAAGACATTCAACTCAACTCTTTAAGCTGACAAGGTATGTAACTGGTTGGATAGGCTGCCTGTTCTGCAAGTAAAATTTTAAAATATATTAAATTCTTCTCTAATACTTGGGTCAGTGTACTCCCAACAGGTCAGGAAACTGATACTTTACTCTTTCAGCCTGAGAGCATACCTTAATGTAGACAAGCTAAAGAGAGAACCCAGCATGAAAGCCAGCTTTCCTCCCTCATAAGCATATGTGCAACCAGCTTATAAACATGTTCTACGTCTTTAATGACTAAATAGATCATAAGACCACTACAGTTTCAGCTGCAACAGTTCCAAGGGACTTAGTTTCAGTGTAGGTAGAAGAATTGGCTCAGGCTTCAACTGCTCATATTTTTAAAATCTGGAGATTTATGGTTCAACTTGTGTACTTGCAAATATTGAAGGCATCACATATGTAGCAATAATCTTGCACAGGGATTTTCCCATGTTTTTGGACTGGAACCTCAAAGAGAATGATGTTTGAATCATGGTAATTTCACTGTGAAACAAGAAAGTGAGAGCTATATTAACCAGAGTCAGAATTCAGTTACTATATCAATTCCTTATATGAAACAAGTGACCATTGCTCTGCTTGTCCATAATCAATAGTAACATCTTCTTTCCGTGCCTCCCTGTTTCTTCCCCTTTAGCTTTAAATCCTTCTCCTTCATATATCACTATCCACATATTTTTAATTTATGTCTGCCAAATTACTGCTTGGCTGCTCATCTCATCAACATATGGTAGCTCTGCTGGCTGGTGGCACGGGCCTCATATCTAGGGACCAATTACATACCATCTTGTAGCTGGCACAGTTATTTACATGTCTTAAAAACAATTACAAAATATTGCCTCCTCAGAATATCCTCATGAATGAAAAAGTTTTATCCAGCTCTACTTAAAGCATTTGATCTTAATTTTTTTCACTCTGTAGTGAGTCATAATTTCAAAAGTTAAAATAAAGCTTGATGCTAGATCTGGTGTTATCATTCTGATCCTCCCATTCTGATCTTGAATATTCCATCTTATCTGGAAATTTCTCTTATTGTAAAAAAAATATTAAATACTTAAATTTTTTCCTTCCAAAAATAAGACGAAAGGTACATTTCTATTCTTATTTTATTTGGAATACTAGATTCACTCTTTCAGATGTTCAGTGAGGAAAGTGCATAGAATGAGTGTTCTCCTCTTGAGAACAAAACCTAAGGATGTTTCCGAGCTTGGAGGATCTTTCTTGGCAAAGTTTGAGTCTCTAGTAATCGTCTCACAGCTGTTCAATAATGACGGTGATTTTTCTATAGATGTGTGAAGACCTTCATGTACATAACCCAAGAAAAAATGCAGAGCTGCTCATCTGAGCTTTTCTAATTGTTCTTATACCAGCAGCTTAGGAATTCTTGCAGATGAGTTTGTCATAATACTTCGCTGGCATTTTTTATAACAATTGCCTCTTCAAGCAAAGCAAACCCTGGAGAAAAAGAAAGCTGTGGTGAATACAGATGCAACGTTAATTAACAGACACTCTAAATCTGAATGTTTTAGTAAGAACTAAAAAAAAATATATAATAGTAACATATTGACGTGTCAAGCAGCCAGGAAATATTTTGAAAATCAAGTTTTATTCCCCTGGAAGTTTGACTCTCTGCATTAGAATGTATTGAGCTGAAATGCTAGGCAGCAAATTAAAGGCAAGGTCTTTGTGTGTACGCCTATGTAGTATTGCTGCGGTGATGATGTTTACCTCAGCTGCCCTTTGGGTAGTCTGCAGAATTTGGACAATGTTATAATCTTACTGGTAATTTCTAAGCTGTAAAATACAACAAGACAAAGTAGTAGGAGCAGTCTTCTGGGAGAGATTTCCTAATAAGGCAGCCCAAGTTAATTATTAAAGACATAGTAGTTTTTACGCTGCTGTCTGCCTCATGTCTGTAAGCAAAACAAAGGAAACAACATCAGCAAGGGATATACTTTGCTATGTTCTACCACTTTGAAGAATGCCAAATCATCTGTATATAAGAACAGATTAGAGAAACTTATGTGAGCTCCTCTGCAGAAAAAAACAGTTAATAAAACCAAAAGACAAATGAAAACAACTGATTCCACTACAATATTGTCTCTGGAGACATCTGATATTGTCCTCAAGTTACTAGCAGTACTAATATGAAATGTTTAAACTAAGCGTGTCTCAGAGGTGAGGTCTGGAGGTAGATACAGAGGTTTTATTAATTCTCCACTAGAATCGATTTTACTATGCTAATATTAGTTGCTTTTCTCCATCTTGTACTGTTCTTAGGGTCAGGCTGTACCTAAAACAAATATCACCTGAAAAAGGAGCAGTAATAGAGGTGGTTGCTTTGGTTTGTCTTCATCTAGTTAATTACTTCAGCCTGCACTTGCTTTCCCCTTTCCTTTTTCAATTTCCTGGACCAAGACAATGAATTGTTATTGCCAAAGGAAAAGGAGAAAGAGAAGGGGAGGGGTGGAGAGAGGGAGGAATCTTCATTTGTCTGCGTTTATCTGTATCTCTTAACTTATGCTTTGCATTTGGATCATTTTGTTGCTAAAAATACCTCATTAATAAATAAAAGTAACCTTCTAACTCTGTATTGCCTTTGATCCCAAAGAAAACCAAAAGGTCATGTGAACCTAAAATAAAATGCAATTAATCATCAAGCTCTGGGGATCATTTCACCAAAGCAATTGATTTCACTTCACCACTGCAGCCACCTCTCATTGGCAACATATCAGCTGTTTAACAGCACACTCATAAAACAAGGTAACAAATTACCTCAACATTTCCTAGGGAATAACCTTTCAGTCTTTCACTAGAAGAAGACAGGTCAAAAATTACATTTTTTCTTTTTTTTTCCAACTTCAGTTTATATGAGCTCTAGTATACCTAAAAGAAATGTATTATAAAAAGAAGGGAATCCATCTGAAAGTTTCATACACCAGAATGTATGGCTTAGGTTTCAGTAAATATATAATGGGATTTTCAATGACTGCAGACAACAAGGATTTGGAGTTTTCACATCAAACTGCATTTCTACATAACAGCATGCTCAGAAATAGATTTCAGTAAGATACAGACTTGATTCACTTGTGCAGGGCTTCCATCAGTGAAGATATTCTATCCAAGTGTGATCCCAGTAGAAGTATATGCAGGACTTTGAGGACTCTGACAATTTACCTTGACACAATAGAGAGTTCTGAGCTTGATAAGGGACACTCCTTACCTAAGAAAAGAAGGAAACATCGTCCAAAATATCTTCTCCACAACAACAAGTTCTTTTTCTAGTCTTGCCACACATTTTTTGTTCTGTCTTTTACAAAGCTTTTGAGTTTCTCTTTGCTCTGTTTCTCCATGTGTTGAATGGGAAAGTGATTCTTTTTCGTGGTCCTTCCTCTCTTTTGGGTTAGGGCCACACCTTACTTTCACTATGTACCTAAAGAGACAAAATTTTCTGTTGATGTTGATGCCCTTCAGACACTTCCCATACTAATAATTAGCAAATAATTTTAGCTTTTTTCAAAAATGTGCTGAAAAATCTGGTATTGTCATTACCACTCAGCAAACAACTCAGGGATGTTTTCCCACTGTGTCACTGGTTTTGGAGAGTTATAAAACATCATACAGAAATGGAATAATTAACCTTTAATTTTAACCACCTTTTAGCTGGATTCAATATGTGGATCATCTGTCTTGTATTCCCATGATCAGATATTCAACCTTAGCTTTAAAACCTAACTTTTCTGAGAAACCATAATGCCAGGGACTAGAGTCTTTGTCATGACACACAGGCCCTGACAGGAAAATCCAGCAAGGTGAATTCATTCAAGCAAGCATAGTACATAGAGGGGCATAAAAAAGCATAATATACCCAGCTGGACAGTACAGGACCCCCAAGTGCTGAGTAGCAGCTGCCATTCTGATTGGAGTGCTCATTAAAAGCTGCCAGTGTTCATGTAATAAGCCAGAAATGCCTGACTTTAGGAACATAATAGGCCAGAAATTGCCAAGTGTTAAGGACACAAAGTGCAGACCATCGCCAGTACTTCAAAGCTCCTATAATTCACACAGATCTGGTTTGAAAGGTATTCCACTTGAAGTCTTTTAGCCCATGGGCCCACCTGACCTCCCTTGCTGCTTGTGTGGAGACAGCTCTAATAGCATGCAGGTGTGAAACAGAATTTCCCTTACTTATAACCAATCAGTCAGAATAAAAAAAAAAGGTGTTATAAATGTTGAAATAGATTCCCAGGTCCCAGTGTCTTAGGATGGGTAGGTACATGACGGCACAAAAGTCTGTCTTGTAGAAGCACACAAGGACTGTACAAGTGACAGCACTTCTCTGAATAGCAATTGTCACTGGCCTTGGCAATAAAGACCCACTGAGGTTTTATTTTTTGCCCCTCAAATCAGGACTGCTCTCAAATCAGAGCTGTTCTAAAGAGTACAATTTTAAAAGTAATTAAATCCTTATCTGATATGTATTAGCACGCGTAAACAAAGAAATGCCTTTGATAAGGAAAAAGTGCCTAGCACAGCCAGTGTAATCTGAGATAACATTTGAAAATGTGAGCATCTTTAAATAAGTCCATTTTTTTTTCGGTTACTGTGATGCAGCTGTTTTTCAAAGACAGGGCAATTTTTTAAGGTCTTTTTTTTTTTTTCCCCCGCCAACCCTGTAATACACTGCTGGTATTTAATCATCTTCAGAGCTGAAAAAATTTTCATCCTTATTCTTGAAAAATAAAAAAAAAATACTGATGTGTAGGCTAGATACATCATGCCTTAAAGAAGAAATTTAGCATTCATGACTGATATTTTTTACTTTTCTGATGAAACCACATTTTCATAGAGCAGCTGATGCCCTATAAATATATAGGACATACCCAAGCACTTAAAAAATGAAAATAAGGTGGTTTTGTTATAAGTAGAAATCTTAATCTATTAAAAAGTATGACAAACCAGTGACAGAGAGTCACTGAAAGAAATTTGGCATCATTGCTTACGTCTGAAAATCATTTCAGCTGCCATCTTATTTTGGACAGTCACGGGAGTCCAACTGATTTTGATCTAAGAAGCTGTCATCAAAGAGATCTGAAAGCTTGATAAAATATAGATAAATCAGTTTCTGAAACCTGACCAAACTTCAGCTTGAATACTTGGAACACACAGTAGAATAATTGGTTGGCATAAAGGAATTAGAAATGTTAAATTATCTTAATTCCTCTAGATGCGATTGGCTGCTTCTATTTGTTCTGTTACCGAGTTTACACACACGAATATTTTGCTCACTGTACTGTTATTCACTTCTTTCTAGTTAACAGATAAAATGGGCTCAGCACCTTCACCTTTGGAATATCACTTTTCTTCATTTACAGACATTGTGTTTACAAAATAATTGCTTCATTATGATGCTGTACCTTCCCGTTATTCCTCACTTATTTTCGCCATGTAAGAAGGCGCCTGGATCCCTGTTTGTATTTGAGATACAGATTATAAGGAAATATTCAAGAGCACTGATGTATCCTTAGGTTCAAGTTGCTTTCAAAAATAGAATATCTTTCCAAGAAAAAAAAAGAACAATTAGGTGCCACCTTTCCAAAGAAAATTAAATGTTGCTAAATTTCCATTTTTGTGGTTAAACATCTCTACCTCCCAGTACCATTTATATTTTAATGTATTCAAATGTCTAACTTCTGCTGAAAGTCAATAGACTCTTAAAAAAAATTACATCTATTTTATGGAAAGTACCTCTGAATATACAGTCCAAAAGGCTTAAATCACTTGTGGGACTGAGACACAATATTGTTGTCTCATGTTTTCTCTATGGCTGTTTCCTAATTGTTGATGTCGTGGTGCCAATGTCTCTAAGTCATTTACATAGCTTTGAAAATGTAACCTGAGATCTCCTATCCATTGCTCAGCTCCAAAGAATTCTCTATCTTCTCATGTAACATTTTCTTTATTCTGTGTCCTTCAACTACTACTAAACAAGTTTACAAAATATACAGTTGCTTTGAAATTATTTGATTTCTCTTTTTGCTTCTTGCCCCTCAAAGAATGTTTTAAAGGGTGTACTTACATATAACATTTTGCAATTTCTTAGGAATGTTGGGATTTAAAAGTGATCAGATTTCAATTACCAATAATAGTCTTGCAGGACGTCAATAATTACCACAATGCTCTCAGGGGGCTTACTAAATCTTTAGTGTTTTTTCCTCCCAATGTAAACAGTTTTCCTTTTGGAAAAAAAAAAAATCTTGCTGGATTATTTTAAGAGAACAGTATTTATGCCTAAAGCTATTTACCGATGTTAAAAAAAGAGTAGTACAGTTTGCTCATATGCTATTTTTCCATATTTGCAGCTATTTAATATTCTGCTCTACCCTATGTACTAAATACTTTGCAGCTTTTAGATGTTGCATTGTATCATTTTTAGCAGTCCTTATATTCTGTTCTAGCCACATCAGATTTATTTTTTATCCTTATTTTTATTGAAATAAGTGTGATTTTTTTACTCCCTATAGCATAATCACAACTAATATCCCACAATAAACAGCCAGTGGTTCTAATCAATCTCTTTCCATCCATTATTTTTTCCTTCAAAGTTTGTCTTTTAAAAGTTCAATATTTTTGGTGCTATATATTTTATAATACCCTCACTTAATTTTCATATCTGATGATAACATTATCACAAGATACCAGATGTTTGGTACTTCTCCCTTAATTATCATACTTAGGGCTCATGTGTTAGAACTAATTGAGATAATCTTTGAGATAATGTGGGTATTTGCATGAGGAGGACACAATACTACATCACCTCAAGATACTTTCATGTAATATTTAGTAATTGCTCATAGGAACAGCAATTTGAAAGTTTGAGCCCCCAAAACAAGTCTGCAATAGCTGCTTTTCCCATATATTCCTCAACCTCCTGTAGTCCATAGGACTACTCAAGTGCTTAATGCTGTGCATGTTGAAGAACAACCTTCTTAAACTGGGGAAAACAAGTTTTTGTCAAGTAAGAAAAACATAAATACAAGAAAATAATTTACTTAAGAGTCCTGAATGATATCTTATTTTAAATATTGATTCTTCTCTCCTAGCATCTCACAGATGTTAGCAGAAATGACAGAATTTGTGAACCGAAATTCCAGTGATGGAATAACCTGCCTGTTCAAAAAAAATATTTATTTAAAAAAACATAATTAAAATTAAGACAATTTTAAAAAAAAAAATAAATCTAGTTTTTCTTCCAAAAGTATTTCTTAAAATAGTGGACACATGTAACCAGCATGTTGCTTGTAGCCTGATTTGCTAAGCCCATGCTGCCCTTATCACGCTACAGAAAACCTTCTTTCCAGAAGGTACTGATATCTCTCTCAATAGCCTGGGAAAGAGATGCTTAACAAGACCCCAGTGGATTCTGCAGCTCACAGGTCATTAAAACCAAAGTCTCTCACACTGATCACTTTCTCTTCCAAGAGCTGCAGTGAATTTTGAGACTAGCACTCCACAGCAGTGTTAATGTTATGGATTAAAAAAAAAACCCTTACAGTTTGAAGCAGATTTAAGGAGTTAAAAGCAGATTCAGCAGTGCTATTTTTACATTGCCAAGCAAGCATAAAACTCTGTTTTAACTTCTGAGGAAAAGCAGTAGAGAGAAGAGCTTATCTTCAATGGAGGGGGGAACGTCTGTCTCTAGAGACAGTGCTGCTTCATCTAAATCCATCCAGAAAACAATCGGTTCAGTTCCACTGAGTGCTAAAAAGAAGATGAATAAGCAGGTTTATATTAGAAATTGATAGTGAACCTGGGAGTCTGGAACCCTGGCTTCCCTTCCTTGCCAAGCTCTCTCTAACCTCAGTTAGCTGTGAGCTGATTTCCTAGTCCTTAAGTTTTGTCTTACCTTCTATTATTGTTTTGAATGGCATTGAATGTTTTGGAGTGCACACAGTGGAAGCTTCCAGGAAAACTTTTGAAATATTTAATCAGTAAAAATAAAGATTTCAGTGTTTGCTTTAACATTTGACCCACTGCAAACAAAACATACATTTGTTTTCTGTAGTAATGTTATGTCAACTATGAACTCAGTTGTCTGTGACATAGGCACTTGCCCAAGGGTTTGATTTTGTGATTATATTTTCTACGCAACTTTTTTAATAGGGCATTTAAATTATAGTTAGAAAAGTTGAAGGGACTGTATTTGACTGATACCAAAAAGGGTGGGATGGAAAACATTTTAAGAGGCCAGACTTAAATTTTCAAAGCAGTTTCAAAGGAAATAAGCTGAGGAAGAGAAACCACGTGACCAAGACACAAGAGAGAGCAGCTGCTTAGGTAACAGTACTATAGAAAATATGGGAGACAGTGAATAGCAAGCTGAAAGTCAGTCAACAATGACAACTTCCTAAAAAAAGGTGTGAAAGAATCAATATTTGAAAGGTGTGTGGAAGGAAGGAAGCCAGCTGTCTTACAGTCTGTAATATAATTATTCCTCTGTACTTACTGTTGTGGTAAGGTCTCAGCTAGTACATTGTATCCTTACTACAAAAGACGTGAACAAGAGTAGGCAAGAGCATGGCTCCCAGAGCACAGCGAGCTAAGAGTCACAGCAATTAGCTGTGCAACAGCACCACAAAAAATCCCAGAGTTTCTCCTATACAGTGATGATAGTGATGAGGCATATTGCAGGGTGTCTGGTGCAGGCAAAATAGGTGATTAACATGGTCTTTGCAGAGAACCTACAGAGCCAAGATTCCAAAACCTGAATTGCAAGGAAGGAGGGAAATCTAGAGACCACTCTCAAAAGAGCAGTGGATAGAAAATGTAAGCAAGATGATGATCGGTAATTGGTTTTCCACCGGAACAGCCCAAGAAAAAAAGTCAATTTAGTTTCAGTAGACAAAATTGAAGTTAGATATTAGAAACAAAATTGCAACTTTGAAAATAAACACTAAAAAAAACTGTCATAGTAAGCTATGGAATCCCTTCACTAATAGGTTCTAAGAACAGGAGCTGTACTCTTGAACAACTGGCAGCCAGGTCTTAATGGCCAGACGTTCTGAAGTTCCCAGTCAGAAGTCAGAAATATGTTTGTCTGCAAGAATTCAGGTGAATAGTAAAAGATTACCCAGAAGTAAAATTTTTAGAATAACTAGCATAGAAAAAAATGTTTTAATATTTTTTCTTCCAAAAATCACTTATTCAAATAGCTTTCCTTTTAGTATAAATAAAATAGTCTTGGCCACTATTTTTGTTGGATTACTATATAAATAAAGCTTCAGTCAATTACTTAGAAAGATGTATCCGTTCCTTGATTTTGGTTCTGTGTGTAAACAATGTTCAATGCTACATTCCCAGGGAAAATTAATTCTGTCTAAAAGCATAAACAACTACCATAGGATTTAGCTGAAATCAAAGATGTTAACACATCTGCCTTCTGATTCCTTTCTTGCAGGCTACTGTTTGGACCATTCATCTTAATGACATTAGATATGGCTATACTTATGTATCGATGTTTCTACAGTTGTCAAGATGATTGTCCTTATTTTCTTAGACTGGCACTAGTTTAAAAGGGGCAATTTCTTTGGTCTGAAAAGATTGTTTCACTTAGAGCCCATCTTTTGGCTATAAAAGATGAATGCAGGCTTGAATTCAGTGATCTTCATATGCTATAGCTCCTTTAAAAAAATTAGAAGGCAGCTCATTTCCAAAATAAAGTACCAATGACTAGATTTCTTCCATGATTTGAGGAATGTGCATTTCTAACATTATGCTAAACATTAAGTTCTCTGGTGTAGATTTATTGCTGGTGTCTGAGAGAGTATCAACAATCACATAGAAATATATTTTATTAGATACTATCATAGCTGTCTGAATTCTTTCAGGCATTGTTCTTGAAGATGTATTTTGCTACAACTTGCTTTAAAAAAATAATCATTATTTTCTCTTCTCAGGTATTTGATATAAGACTCTTTCTCAAGTGTTAAGCACCTGTACTGATGACACTGTACTTGTAATCTTGCTGGTGTTTCTAAATAGCTTAGCTTCTATTCAACATCTTTAAAGCTAATTTGTCAGGTGGTGTAATTTGACATGGCTTCACTGAAACCAGTATGTTACAAGCTGAAGATCGCAGAGTCATAGAATCATTTAGGTTGGAAAAGACCTTTAAGATCATAGAGTCCAACCATCAACCTAACACTGCCAAAACCCACCACAAAACCATGTCCCTAAGCACCACATCTGCCCATCTTTTAAATTCTTTCAGGGGTGGCTACTCAACCACTTCCCTGGGCAGCCTGTTCCAATGTTTGATAACCCTTTCTGTGCAGAAATTTTTCCTCATATCCAAACAACACCTCCCCTTGTGCAACTTAAGGCCATTTCCGCTCATCCTATCGCTTGTTACTTGGGAAAAGAGACTGACACCCACCTTGCTACAACCTCCTTCCAGGTAGTTGTAGAGAGCGATAAGGTCTCCCCTCAGCCTCCTTTTCTCTGGACTAAAAAACCCTAGCTCCCTCAGCCACTCCACATAAGACTTTTTCTCTAGAACCTGCACCAGCTTCGTTGCTGTTCTTTGGACACGTTCCAGCACCTCAATGCCTTTCTTGTAGTGAGGGGCCCAAAACTGAACACAGTATTCAAGGTGCAGCCTCACCAGTGCCAAGTTACAGGGGCACAATCACTTCCCTGGTCCTATTGGCCACACTATTTCTGATACAAGCCTTCTTGGCCACCTGGGCACACTGCTAGCTCATATTCAGCCAGCTGTCAACCAACAATCCCAGGCCTTTTTCCACTGAGCAGCATTCCAGCCACTCTTCCCCAAGCCTGTATTGTTGCATGGGGTTGTTGTGACCCAAGTGCAGGACTTGATGCTTGGCCGTATTGAACCTCGTACCACTGGCCTCGGCCTATCGATCCAGCCTCTCCAGATGCCTCTGTAGAGCCTTCCTACCCTCAAGCAGATCAGCACTCCTACCCAACTTGGTGTTGTCTGCAAACTTACTGAGGGTGCACTCAATCCCCTTGCTCAGGTTGTTGATAAAGATGTTAAAGAGAACCAGCCCTGGTACTGAGCCCTGGGGAACAGCACTTGTGACCAGCCACCATCTGGATCGAACTCCATTCACCACAACTCTTTGGGCCTGGCCATGCAGCCAGTATTTTATCCAGCAAAGAGTATCCCCATCCAAGCCATGAGCAGCCAGTTTCTCTGGGGGAATGCTGTGGGAAACAGTATCAAAGGCTTTAGTACAAGTCCAATCCTTCGTTATCTGAGTGACTTCTTAGTACAATTTTACACCCATTGTATGGTTTTGAATCATTATTTTCCATGTATTCAGCCAGAGACTCTCACAATTCTGTGGCTTCCATCCCTTCTAATAGCTCTAATTTTATGACAGTTCTTCAAAATTTGATCCCAAATTACACAAACATGTACAAAACTATCAGTTTTGTTTACATTTTAGTATCTTCACACCAAGTTCTACCCTGATTTATATACTTCTTAACTTTACTGTGGATACCTGAGACCTGTCTGCTGTATTTTGTACTAATATGAATGATCTCACCAGATCATTCATGTACGGATTTTCAACAGCGTAAACAGGCACTGTCATGGTTTGTAGTCTTGCAACATGAACTGTTCTGCTATCCTCATCTTTATACTACATAGCTGTAATTTTAAGTATTTATATTTTATGGGATGGGTTATTCAGAATCAATTCTTCTTTGCAGTAATAATAGATCAGTATCATTCAATGATACAGACGGTTCTATCCTGTATATCTGAAGCCATCAATACTATTCTCCTGAGATGAGGTTTTTGCTCATCGCTTTCAGCTAAGTACAATGATTGGTTTGGAATAAAGTACTGAAAAGTCACAAGTGGGCCTCTAAAGAGTGCCTCATAAACCCTGCATAAAGCATATGCCTGAGACAAGCCTGAAAATAGGGCAGGTTTTTCAAAAACAGGACTGTACCAGGTAGAGCTGCAGAGAATTGGGCAGAGCTGCTAGCCTGTAGGCAGAGACAGATTGCACTAATTTAGATAGCTCCTTGGGGCTTTCAGAATTATGCCATGGGCCATTCTATGGGTGTGAGTTACAAGCTGCAGCTCTTTGAAGAAAGCATTGAATTTCACCCTGATGTATAGGCTCTGCAGCCTGATATATATCATGTTGACGGCGTCACTTCTTTCACATCAGTGCCCTGTTGTTCAAGTCAGTGAATTCAGAGCTTATTCAGGTTAGTATCTGGGGCTAGTCTGTAATTTCCAGAATTCAGTAGGCATATCTAATATACTTCAGATCAAGCTTTTATTCAGATTTCTATCCTTTTATGTCTCACACTTTCTTCTTACAATTTAATGCTTCAGCCACATGGTAAATTACCTATTTTAAAGAGAAATCCGACTGTTGGATTTATTACCTAGCTTGCATAAATGACACTCGATTCTAGCAGGTGAATCATAGTGAACAAGCCTCAGCAGGCAGGAAAAAGAGGATGAAGAAGAAGTCTTCTTTCCCTGACACGTTATACCAGCCGCCTTCTGGATGTTTTAGCTTTTCATTTCTCTCTCCTTCCAGGTTTTTTTTTATACCCTCATATTTCTTTTTCTCCTGACTTGTACACTGATCAAACACTCAGTTTGTGTTTCATACAGAATTATATTGTGGTCACATTTTCCATTGAAACATTGCCATTGGGATAAGCAATGGTGATTTCTGTTACTGGAGCATGCTACAGGTAATAGCAGAAGATATTAAATAATGAACCCAAGGAACAAACAAATGACCATCAGATTAGATTTCTGTATAAAGCAGTGTCTTCTGGGCCAAAATGTTCTTTCAGACTGTATTTGAGGTGTTTAAAAATTTCTCTAGGTGACCTTCAAGTCATTAAAACAATCAACCAAATATGTCATCTACCAAACAACATTCATTGGACAGAATACATTATAGCTTGATAGAAATGAAGTAGTCAAAGAACTGAGGAGAGAGGCTGCAAGGCATTCTCAACATCAGTAGTCACAATTCCATAATTTCTTGCTAATTATGGACTTGGCACGATGATTTCCCCAAAGGAAAAAGCAGGAGCTGCATCCTTATCTAGCTTGGCCTTCA
The DNA here is from genome assembly GCA_013398815.1 of Ibidorhyncha struthersii. Lineage (NCBI taxonomy): Eukaryota > Metazoa > Chordata > Aves > Charadriiformes > Charadriidae > Ibidorhyncha > Ibidorhyncha struthersii. Next base: position 91,605 of record VZSZ01004988.1, on the reverse strand, counting down.
GAATGAGAAGGCATAAGAGAAAGGCAAGAGGCTCAAAGGCACTTTGCAGCATGGCTAATTCTCCAGGGGAGTCAATAGAAGAGAGGCTACACAGAGTACATTGCCATCTTCCCAACCACCTTCCAAAAGACCTTCCAGGTAAAGTGTGGAAGTCAATGTTTTTGCATAGACATCACCAATATTTTGCAGAAATTTTCACATCCTGTACTTTACTCCAATCCCCTAACAAATTTGGATCTGCAGCTATCCACTCCTGGATCACTCCTGAAAAAAAAAAGCCTACATTTGCATTCCTGGTGTCAAGCAGCCTAAACACTTTGTTTATCCAGGAATCCAAAACCCAAGACTTGGATTGCACAAAAAGAAGATCTTTTGCACCTTTCACCATTGCAAATCAGCCACACCAAGCAAAAAGATTAAGTCTCTAGTATATCATTGTTCTTCAAAGAGGTTTATTTCCCCTCCCAACTTCTCAAGTTTCACAGAGCTTTGAAAAAGAAAAGCCATACTTTGACTTCCCATGTCCTCCACAGAAATTGAAAATTAGGCCTGAAACACAATAGCAGACACTTAATATTCCAGGATATTGGTTTGTGGAATGTATTATAAGCCAGATGCACTATTTCTCAATATCTTTTTTCACCTTTTGCTTCATTTCACATGGTACTTCGCTAGGCTTTAAGTCAGCATTTTCCCCTTTCTTCTCTTGCATTTTGGGAAACTGGGGTAAGGTTAATTAAGAATGTGCTCAGCTACCAGGATTGATTTTATTAAGGTTTATGTAGACAATTAGCTACTACTGCTATTGTTATGAATTATTTCTTCTGCTTTACCTCTTACTGAAGTATTGTAATTACTTTAGTGTACAAATCAGCTACTAGATTAAGAGTAAAACTAGCACCTATTACAAAATTAATAACTTGTGGACTTGGTTTAGAATTACATATTTTCTGGCTGCTATGGAATTTTGTTAGCTGTTATATTTTTTGCTACCAAGACCATAGTCTGATAAATGTCCCGTCCCCAGTCCCTCCCCAAGAAATGAGTTTATGTTCCAATTAATATAACTGGTTCTTACCAGCATGAAAAAAGCTTTCCAAAAAGAATAATTGTTCATTGAAACTAAAAGTTTACTAATAAAAAGTCTATCCTTTCTATGTTCAAAATAGTAAAAATACGCTTCAATATGCAAAGTCTATTCAAACGCACATTTTCCTTGTAAACTTCTCTTTTCACAGAATCACAGAATCTCCTAGGTTGGAAAAGATGTGTAAGATCATCTAGTCCAATCATTAACCTAACACTGACAAGCCCACCACTAAACCATGTCCCGAAGCACTATATCTACATGACCCTTAAATACCTCCAGGGATGGGGACTGCACCACTGCCCTGGGTAACGCATTCCAGTGCCTGATGACCCCTTCAGTAAATAAATTCTTCCTAATATCTGATCTAAACTTCCCTTGGCGCAACTTGAAGCCATTTCCTCTTGTTCTATCACCTGTTACTTGACAGAACAGGTCGACTCCCACCTCTCTGCAACCTCCTTTCAGATAGTTGTAGAGAGTGTTAAGGTCTCCCCTGAGCCTCCCTTTCTCCAGGCTAAATAACCCCAGTTCCCTCAGCCACTCCTCATAAGATGTGCTCCAGACCCCTCACCAGTTTCGTTGCCCTTCTTTGGACATGCTCCAGTGCCTCAATGTCCTTCTTGTGGTGAGGGGCCCAAAACTGAACACAGTACTCAAGATGTGGCCTCACCAGTGCCGAGTACAGGGATAAAATTACCTCCCTGGTCCTACTGGCTACACTATTCCTGATACAGGCCAGGATGCCATTGGCCTTCTTGGCCACCTGGGCACACTGCTGGCTCATGTTCAGCTGGCTATCAGTCAACACCCCCAGGTCCCTCTCTGCTGAGCAGCTTTTCAGCCACTCCTCCCCAAGCCTGTAGCATTGGCAGGGGTTCTTGTGGCCAAAGTGTAAGACCCAGCATTCGGCCTTATTGAAACTCATACAGTTTGCCTTGGCCCATAGATCTAGTCGGTCTAAATCTCTCTGCAGAGCCTCTCTACCCTCAGGCAGATCAACACTTCCACCCATTTCTCCCATTGCTGGATATAACAACTAAAATCTGAGGTAGGACTGGAGGAAATCCACTTTGGTCGTACTTTAATACCCCACAAAGAAATTTTGTTAGACAAAACTCATTATTCAGTTTCCTCTTCTCTCCTTGCAAATCAATAATAGAGTTGGCAGTGTTCAAAGCACAGAAGGAATGGAAATTGGCTTTCTTGGCAAAAATATGCGCCTGAATCAGCCCTCAACATCTCTTTTCATGACAGTACTCTTTTGCTTCAGGTACTGTATTCTGCCACTTCCAGAGCAGTGGCTTCCTGCTCAGTCCATCCTTCCATCTCTTGCCATAGCATGTATTCAACTCCTACATTGTCATTTAAAAAAGATTTCTGTTTATTCATGTTATGAGTAATTTCATTCTTTGGGATTTAGAACTACCTTTTGCGACAATTGCTAATTTGTAGACTACATGCTGAGCCTAATGATTTTGATTTCTTCATTTTTATGTTAGAGTCTGATTCTCAGTTTCTGGAATAAGCTGGCTGTGTAAACCTTACTAAAAGGGCAGGCAAGCTGAGCTGAACCCTTCACCCTTCACTCATCAGTAATTCACCCTAGGAAGCTGTTAAATAGCTGGATGAATTGCATTATCCAAATAACTAGAAATTATAATCCTTGTTTAGACATAAATGAATCTTTGGATTTCTATTTAATTAGAAAGCATTCTCTATTCTTTCAGCCTTCAAAGACATTTGTCGTTGATTTTGAAGTTTGTCATACGTCTGCATGTAATCTCTTTGGCGACTATCCCTTCATTATTTCATTGGTTTGAATGTACTAGCCTGTTGTTCAGCTACAGCAGGAAAATGTGTTTTGCATTCTAATCCTGACAAAGTCTGCTATTACTTCTTTTCCCTGTTTGTTAGAGATGACAATAGGTATCATCTATTTCTTCTGTCAGAAAGGGTGATTTTTAATGTTTGCCCTCAATCAGCTGTTCAGAGATACTTTTCTCTCTCACCTGAAGAGTCTTTATCTCATTCTTATTTTTTTATTCATCCACTTTCTGTAGCCATTCCTAGGCTTTATTAATCATATTTGGTTAGTGGAATTCAAAGATTTCATCTTTGAGGAAAAAAGGAACTTATACCCTTGTTCCATCATCCTTTTTTCTTTCCATTCTATACAAGTTTAAAATAGGCCTTTAAAATTAACTGAAAGTATGGCAAAAAAAATAGCACTTCCAGAAGAAATAACGTGATACATTAAAAGTAAATCTATGAAGACTCCAAAGAAAAGCAGCATGTGAAATTGTATGCCTAGACCCACAAGTAAGCTTGCTGTACATCCCCCTAAATTGTCAGGTTTGGCTGTAGCATTTTGTTGCCCCACTTATGGGGTATGCCATGTAGCATGCTGACTGCAAAACAATATCCAAATCTACATAAACATGATTCCTTCGTAAGAAAAGAATAGGCATTGGAAATCCTATTCTTACCTCTTACTCTATACAAACTACTAGCAGTACAAGATGGTGTTTAGACAGAAGAGAATAGTTTAAAACTCAGACAAGAGGTGAGCCTAATCACACAGCAAGAATTACTCTACCCCTCTTCTACAAAAAACTGCTCTCATGCTAAATAAATAAATAAATAAATACTCTCTAGCACTTTACTGTTTTACTGAACTGGGGAAATTAATTAATTGTCCACAGCTGGCTAACCCTACTAGCCTGAAAATCTGCCCCAAGAGCAGGCAGCTGCAGGTATTGCTTCTTGTCAGTAGTTAAGCCCTCTTCTGCCAGCTCCCAAAGACAACTGATACACCTGTAACCTGAAAGGCAAAAGTACAGTCAAAGCAGAGGTGCATCTTTGATTATATGACTCTGTAACTTGGTCAAACTAAGCTCATAGAAATCTCATCCTTTATCTTGAGCAAAGGGGAATGTTTGCCGTTAAGTCATATTTTTCAGAAACAAAGAAACCCTTAAAACATGCTTCCTCCCTCATTCTTTTTTTTCTTTTCCTTTTCAGTTCCTTTCCACCTTTCCTGAGCCAGGTTAAGCAGTCTAATTCTTTTTTATATCTGCTGAGACTTAAGCAGGTAATTAAAGAAGTGTATTTCAGACATAGTGGATTCCCCCTGTTTCTTCCCCTTGTCTTGAATTCCCTCCTAGACATAGTCTTCTATTTCTCACCCATCCCCCCCTGCAGAGAATTGCAGGTGGTGGCCTGGCACCAATCAAGGACACCACTAGGTTTGTGGTAGGCTCTCCAGGCTTGTCAAACCCCTGTGAAAGCTCTGTGCACCTTTGCAGGATGCAAGTCATTTCTGACTTGCATTTCTAAGTCTGTTGTGTAAGTTAAAAATGCTACCTTCCTTTCCTTTGCAAGGTCACAGTATTTTAAGCAGCTGTGATTTAGGTCTAGCAGCTATAATAATTTCTTCTTGCTGAGAGTCCAGAGACACACAGGCAGTTAATATGGCTGACAAATTTAGATAGTGCAGATTTCAGATTCTATACATCTTGTCTGCAGTCTTTTGTGTTCTGGTTCAATAGCAGTTTGCATGTGATTTGGGGCTTGTTACAGTTTGTGTTTCACTGCATTTCTTCTATAGACCCCGCAAGCTCTGCTAACCCCAAGAATTTCTGTTAATGAGACACACAATTCATCTGCCATCCCATCCTCCTCAGTCCTTTAGCTTCTTAGTTGCAAAAAAAATGAAAATTATTCCTAACCGTTCTGCTTGACAGAAAGTGGGATCTTTGAGATAGAAATGGGAACTAACATACCAAGGTTTTTTTAGGAAACAACAAACATTTCCCTCTGAAATTATGCTGGATTTTCTCTTCTTCTCATTCCCCCCGCCCCGCCCCTACCCATTACAAAAGGGTCAGGATTTCCAAAGAACCTTATAAGTAATAATTATTTTTCTCTGAATCCTTCTGTCCCCAAAGATAGTTTTAATTGCTCTCCTTCTTCACACCTTGGTATACAGAAGAAACCAAGGACTTTGGTTTCTATGTACTTGAAAGGAACCACTAAATTCCCATTAGTGTCAATGGCAGAAGATCAAGTTTTGAGGCCTTGCGCTCAACAATGCTTATAAAGCCAGCTGTCTAGTGGAATCCACATCTAATACACAAGATAGGTGCTAAGCTTTCAGGTTCTTTTCTGAGAAAGGAACAGCATTCCTAAACTAGAGAAACATCTTATCTTGCAGCTGCATGTTAAATACTGGAGAAAGGGTAGGGAATACTATAGCTTGCAGCTAGGTGCCTATATCCAGGTCTCTGCTGTAAAAACACATGAGAGAGGATGCCACCAAAGTGTGATCAATAGATTAATAGCCTGACCATCAGGTGGGTCTTCATGTTCAATCATAGCAATACTTAATTCAAAACAGGATCTTCAGCCCAGCCCAGTAGGAACTTAATTTCCCAGGAAGGAAATCTAGGTATCCCTGGGTTTAGAAACAGGTTAAGTGGTGGGTTTTCCACCTGGTTGCACCAAAATACCAGTTTTGCTGCATGCATAGGCACTTGAGTAACTGTGTGATCTAGGCCTTGATGGTTCTGGGGCTAACAATCAGTTGCACTAAATCAGTTGCCTGTTGCCCACCTTGACTTATAACCAGCCCAGATTTCCCACTTTTTTGAGCTGCATGTGCTAGCTTGAGTGAGATTGAGACATTTCTTTCCACTTCAGTCTCCCTACCCAAACATAGGTTTTTCAGTGGTAAAGTAAATCTCTCTCATAATAAACCTACAGATTTACATGAAAAATTACTCATTCTGACATATCTTTAATCAGTGGATACTCTTTCTATTGCGAAAAATTATGTACTGTATATCCACCATTAACAGGATGGAAAAACCTCGCCTTCATGTTATTTTGGAAGCACATCAGCTGGTTACAAAACATTGGTTTTTTCCCATTCAACCTTGACCAGAGTTAGAACTTGTTAGTTGTCATGGCAATAAAAGCATTCAGGTGGTAGGAAAGAGAAATTAGTAGGTTCCATTTGAAACTACTCTGTTAGGGTATGTTCCTAGGAAGATTTATATATCGGGCAAAGATTGATAGTACTTAGTTTTGGTATAGTTGAATGTTTTGAAAAATCAGTCAGTATGATAAATGAGAGTTTCTTATTATCTGATATCATTTCATCTAGCTGTCTGTTTGCCAGAATATACTAGTGATTGATTGCCTAAATGTCTCTTTTAAAGTTACTCTGGTAAAATAAATATGAAGGAAACTAAATATGATTTTTTAAAGGCATTGTAAAAAATATACCAACAGGAAAATAGTAATCTATGGTTGCTTTTGCAGGAGGCTCTTTTGCATTGCTCTGTATGTATCAGAGAGTAAACTTACTTTTAAAAGCAAAACAGAACAATACTATTACTTCAGAAAGTCCTTTATTAAAAAAGCCAGCTTTAAGCTTTAAAAGTTGGAATATCTCACATCACTAAGTATGTAACTGTCTTGCCTTTATTGTCAGTGCATTTAAATAATAATAATAATTAATAATATTAATATTATTAATAATAAATAATTCACATGTGATCAGACACCAGTAGCCATTTTCTGGCTTAGAATATATACATGAAGTTTTATTGTAGAAATTTTGCTGTTTAAGTTTTCATTTTCAGTGATCTAAAACAATAAAAAGTAAGTGGGGTTTTTTTGTGTGTGTAAGAACAGGCAGACAAGAAAACATCTAGCTCTTTCCAGTGTGGACCTCCCCTGGCAGATCTGATCCCACAGCTCCTTGCAAACAAAACTACAGTAACAGAGATGTTCCAGAAAAAATCCTCGTGGCAAGATCAACTACATTTAAACAATTCTTGACAAATACTTCCCTGTTGGGCTCTTAACTGTCCCCACTGATGGAGATTATACAGCCTGCCTAGGAAATCCACTGCAGCACGTAACAATCATTACAGCTGGGAAAGGAATTCTTTTCTTAATATCTAACCTACAATTTTCATGGTGTACTTGACACCCTTTCCTTTTTCTCTTATACACAATGAATATGCAGATTAAGGTACTCTCTTCCTCTTTGCAGTATTCTTTAACAGGTGTAAACTGTTACTATGCCTCTTCTCAAGGTGCATCCACTGAAAAAAATAGTAAATTTATCCCAGGTCATGTGTTCATCCCACTCATCAACTCACCTTGGATAACTCCCCTGTTCTTTGCCAGCTGCAGCTCTGAAGGAAAGCACATCAAACCAGTCCAAGCCAAAAGCAGGGACTTTTGCAAGTGGGGCAGCATAAGCACAATCTCATGGCTTTGATGAGTTAGCTGTCTAGAAATAGTTCTGTGGGTTGCAGTATAGCAGCTATAAATTTAATTGTCTAAACAAAAAAACCCTGAAGATCTCAAAGATCTTGTTTTCTAACCTACTCGTTCCTGTTGCCCTTCTCCAAGCTAAAAATGTCCTTTCTATGTTGCAGGCTGTTACCCACACCTGAAGATAATACTGAAACTTCTCCTAAGCTTATATTAAAAAGAGTACAAACTCTACTATACCCATTACAGTTTGCTACTTTTCTTCTTCCTCTTTACAACAGAGTGACAGATTCAATGAAACTACTGCCAAGTCAGGCATACACCATCTTCTACTTTGCAGTTGATTATTCCTATCATAAAAAGCATGATACTTTGCACTTGTCTTCACAGAATTGCCTTCATTTTTTTTCAGGTTTTCTTCCTACTTGTCCAGATAATTTTCAATTCTACTCGTCTTCTAATTTGCTTGCAGTTTGGAGTCAAGCAGTGAATGCTCTATAGAATGCTCAGCAATTACACTTCCCACACAGTGCTCAATTCTGCATATTTGGCACAACAGGGTTTGCAGACTCATCTTGCTGCTATTAGATATGGTCCTAATTATATTATGGAGCAGGTAGAATGACAAGCCAAAGAATTTAATAATCATGAAAATAACACTGACTTCTAATTCCAAGGGGAGGTAGCATAGTCACACTTGAAAATAAGCTGCTCATATGGAAAATGTAGTGTGCATTTTTGCCTTGAAAGAGGGCATTTAAGTCTCTGACCTTCAAGAATAAGACCAAAACCAGCATGCTGTGATTTTTTTCTCTCTGCTTTATAGTTGCTCTTATTTTCAGTGTCATTGCAATACTTACACAACATTATGTAGCGTCATCAGTTTTCAAGTTGTGAGATTAATTAGTTTCTCCCAAAACAGAGATCTCACCTAAATGTAAAAGAGACAAAAAATATGTTTCAAGATACCACTAAATAAAAGGCTAACAGGTGTTATGACTAGAAGCACTGTGCATCATAGTATTTGTGTTCATTGATACAATGTCAGGAGAATTTTTCAAAATATATTAAAGAAAAAGTTTCCGAAACTGACAGTGACATTTAGTGCAAGATGAACTGAAAATAGAAGCAGTTGCTTTTAGGAGATCATTTTTCCTTCCATAGCCTCTTAAGTAGGCAGAAAGAGGCATAGTCTTCATGGCTGGTGAATGCATCTGCACTATCTATTAAATGTTATGGCTCCTTCAGGCAATTACCTTGCAGTAGTATTTTGATAGTATTTTTCATAGAATCATAGAAAACTTGGGTTGGAAGGGCCCTTTAAAGGTCATCTAGTCCAACCCCCCTGCAATGAGCAGGGACATCTTCACCTAGATAGGTTCCTCAGAGCCCTGGGTTATGTCATTTTAATGGGTGGCCTGGTATTAGCTTAGAAATGGTTACTATTGTATTTGCATATATGGAAACTTTGTACTTTTGATCTAAGAATTTTGTATCAGACTTTTGGAATAGTGTGGCAGAGCAAGGGGTATCACACACAAAGTGTACCACCCACATGAGAGGGGTACCATACACGTTACAAAATGGATAACGTTTCCTGGGACACTGAAAAAAAACCCAAAAAGCTACAGGGAAGATTCTTGAGACAAGTGTTGAAAGTGATAAAAATATTTATCACTACTAAGTCATCCTTCTCATTCATGTTTTACAGAAAAAATCATGACTATTGGTGAATATTTCCATTTATTTTGGACTCAATTGTTTTGAAGCACTGGAGAAAATGAAAGTTGACTCCCCTGTTCCCTGTCTGTGATGGCTCAAGGGCAAAACAGAAGTTCTGTATAAAGGCTGAAATAAAGGCATTGAAATTGACATTAAAGTGTGGATGCAGGAATATCCTCATGAATTTTACTATACTTCTCTCAAATTGTGGCTGCCTATTTCTCCGAGGATAGAATTCAGACGCTGTAAGACTCTACAGCCATAGAGAAGCTCAGGAAAATTGCCCTGTTTCATTTGGCTGGTATCCTATTATTTTAGCTCTGAGAGCAGGCAGGCTGAAACTCTGGGACCATCTTCAAAGTTGAACTATTTAAAAAAAATGCACAGTTTTACAATTAGGAAAATGAAATTGTCTTCCCCTTCAGTTGATATTGAGTCATAGCTCTCAGGGATATTAAAAAAAAAACAAACCAAGCAACAAAACAACTAAGACACCTTTATGATACGTTTCCACTGGCAGTAATATGTGCTAAACTTACAATCACATAGGAATTATAAAATATAAGCATCATATGGGTATTAGTTAACCTTACCACTTCACATAGTTTGATCCACAAATGGGAAGGATACAAAAAACCTTCTTCTATTGTTTATTTGTCATATGCATTTTCACTGCCTTTCTTGATCATTCTTCCTGTGGCTCCTGCTTATCACTGCTTATTGGATAATTTTAGCTGCTTTGCTTAACTATAAGCAGTAATAAATATACCTCTTAATACACCTACTAATAATGTTTTGGAGAACACGTAGAAACTCTGTGTTTATTGTTTTGAATAAATTATTGTTAATGTTTATTTTCATTTGTCTTGTGATTAACAGTGAAAATATATTGCTTTTTAACAACAATACTGAGGTCTCAGAATGCAGAGGCATATGGAACCAGGTCTCAAAACCAGTTCCTCTCTACATTCATTTATATTTCCTTAACATAAGTTCATTTTTTCATTTCCTTTTTTTACAATGGTAAGTTCTCAATAGAGGCAAGCTCATTTCTCTCTTACTGCAGGAACATGTTAATGAGTAGTTATACTTCATTTGGCTTAAAAGATAATAACTAACCCTCACTCTAAGCATTTTTTATTCAGCTTATGCTGTCTACTGCAATGTCTTTTTTCCTAAGGGCTCATTAGGTTTTGAAGAATAATGATTAATTGCTGAATATAACATTTTTTTCTAACACTGAAAAACGTATGGGTTATTGTATTCATGTTAAGCAGGTAATCCATGAATATGTCACTTGAAGTATCACCTACCCTCATTTACTATTTCAGGGATCTAATCTACATGCATTTTCTTGCCAGTGGCTGACCTGTTAATAGTAAGATCAGCAAGGCTACAAGATTTATTGATAGCCTATTCTATAACAGCCTCATTTAGACATGAATCTACAACAGTGACTGAAGAATTCATTACAATGATTGTGCAACTTATCTCACATTCTTCAAGACAGTTAGAAAAAATACTCAGAAGACATTTCTTATTTCTCAAAATTAATGCGTCTAAAACTTGATCACTAATGACACATCCTCTTGACTAGAACAATATAATGCTTTTAGATGCCAGTCATGCATTCAATGAACACATCTGATGCACAATGTAAACAAAGTCTGCCAAGTCTTTAAAGTCATGTCCATGTACATTTAATTGGTTGCAATTACTTGCAAAAACAGCGAAGCACCTACAGGCGTTATATACAAATGCATGTGCATACCCACACATACAGAATCACAGAATCACAGAATAGTCAGGGTTGGAAGGGACCTTTGGAGATCATCTAGTCCAACCCCCCCGCCAGAGCAGGGTCACCTACAACAGGTTGCACAGGACAGCGTCCAGGCAGGTTTTGAATGTCTCCAGAGTGGGAGACTCCACAACCTCTCTGGGCAGCCTGTTCCAGTGCTCCACCACCCTCAAAGTAAAGAAGTTCCTCCTCATGTTAAGATGGAACTTCCTATGCTCAAGTTTGTGCCCATTACCCCTCGTCCTATCAATGGGCACCACTGAAAAAAGACTGCTCCCATCCCCCTGGCATCCTCCCTTCAAGTATTTAAAAGCATTAACAAGATCCCCCCTCAATCTTCTTTTCTCCAGACTAAAGAGACCCAAATCCCTCAGCCTCTCCTCATATGAAAGATGTTCCAATCCCCT